>JAODUO010003644.1:0-11782 GCA_025642075.2 Ridgeia piscesae | reverse complement strand
AATTTTTCCAAACCCCTTTAAAAACCTTTTGGGCCCCTTCCCCAAAATAATTTTTAAATTTAAATTTAAATTATTATTTGTTTTTTTTTGTTTTGGTTTTAAAAACCCATTGCGTTATGTGAAATTTATGGCAAAGATTGTCCTTCTCCTTCCCCCGTTTAAAAGGGCCTGTTTCATTCAAGGTCTTCCTTGCATTTTAGATGTTAGCGTCTTCGTACTTTTCAGACGTGTGATAGTGTACATTCTCTGTATTGAGCAACTGTGCTATTTCTTCAAATTTCCCATCTTACATATTTATGTTATAATTCATTAGTTGCATAGTTACAAAATTTTATGCATATTATTTTTCATGTATTGTTATGATGTTGATGTTGCAAAATGTCCCATTTACAAAAGATCATCAGAAGCAGTTCCTGGGTGATTTTTTTTCCTTACTCTTTCATGTTTCCGATAGGTATTTGTACACTTCGTATAGCATCCTGCGACTTCATTTCCTTATATACACCTTGATCTTAAATACGGTATTTCACCTCCTTCTTCCGTCTATTCTCTGTCTTCTTCCCTTTCCTTCTTCTTTCCTTATTCCTCTTTCCTATCATCTCTTTGTCTCTTCTTTTCTTGTCCTCTCTTGCTTCCTGATCCTCCTTTCCCCTTTTTTCCCCCTTTTTTTCTTTTCTTTCTCCCCTCCTTTCTTCTTTTCCTTTCTTCCTTTTTCTCCCTTTCTTTTTTTTTTTTTTTTTTTTTTTTTTTTTTTTTTTTTCTTTTTTTTTTCCCCTTTTCCCTTTTTTTTTTTTCCTTCCCTCCTCCCCTTTTTCCTCCCTCCTTTTCCCTTTTCTTTCCCCTCCCTCTTGCCGTTGGGTTTTCCCCTTTGCCTTTCCTTCCGGGCCCTTCCGTTGTTCTTCTGCCCTTCCTTTGCCTTCCTTCCTTCCTCTTGCCTTTTGGGTTTTCTTGCCGTTCCCGTTCCCGGCTCCTTTCAACTAATAGTTTAAAAATCAGATTGCTAAAAGTAGATAAACTTAAAAAAGCTAGAATAAAAAAAGTTTAATTAACATTTAATCAAATCACTTTTTTCCTTTAGCGTTTGCAAAGTTACCCAAACAATTGTATAAAGCCCGTTTTACTAATTGGTTTAAAGTTCAAAACAAATTTGGACCCTAATAAACCACCATTTTTTAAATTAATAATTAATTTTTATTTAAAAGTTGTCCTTGGTTTTAAATTTAATATTGGGTTAAAAAAACAGAATTTTTTCAAGTTTCCCAAAAATTTAGTGCCGGTTTTTTGGGGCTTTGGGATACCCACGAAACCCTACAAGCACGGAACATAAATTATCACAAAACTTTCTTTAAATTCTGTTTTTTTTTGCAACAAAAACATTACTTTAAAACCTCCAAAAACCTCCCCACTCAAATTACCAAATGCAATGAACCCTCAGTAAAAGGGATTTTTTGTTTAAAAACCAATTATTAATGAACTTATACAATTTTGGAAACCCCGCGTAAACATTGGATGAAGTACCCCTTGTAGAAACTAATGTATAATAATTTACTGGGCCATTTTTTAAAGTATCTACTAATTTAGAATAAATCTAATTATTAAATTTCATATTAGGGTTAGTTTGCCGGTGAACCGAAACACGTAATGTTTGAAGGGTTTTGGGGGTTTGGAAAATGGGTCAAAAAAGGGGATGGAGTGGAACAACGTCAGGGGCCCGGGAATGAAAGGCATTTTGATGTAAAAAAAAAGGGGAAGAAAAAAAGGGAATAAAGGAAAAAGAAATGTTAAGTTGATTAAAAGTGGGGAAAAAAGAGGAAGAAAATGGGAGATTTAAAAAGGAAAGGGAAAGGGGAATTAAACCTAAGAAGGGAGTGTTGGAAGACAGGTGAAAAACTTGGGGACAAATTTAAAAGGGGACAGGTAGAAACGACATTGTGGAAGAAATACCGCGAAAATATTGAGAATGTGAAGAAAAGCGTGGCAGACCTTCCCAAACCAGGTAGGGGGAAGTCTTGGGGAGCAAGGGGAAAGGGTTTAAAATTGGGGTTCCGAAATTTTGGGTCCCCTTTGGTTAAAATTTTGGAAAGGGATAAAGGTGTTGATTTTTTATTTTTGTAAGACTTCATGAAAAAGAAAAAAACCATTAGTAAAGATGTAACAAATGAAGAATGTTTCAATGGGTAAAAAATTTTACGGGCCCTTTGGCAAGGTAAACAAACATTTGGGGCCCTTTAAATTAAATGCTTGTTTTGTACCCACAGGTTAAATTCTTTTTGGTTGACAATTCGTTTGAATAAATTTGTGTTTCGATTTTGGGGCAGGTAGCATTTATTAATTATGTTTTTCTATTTTATTTGTGGTGGAAATTATTGTACCAAGGGAGCAGGACCCGGTTCCATTTCCTTCCAAAACTTTACTTCACATGTTTTAAAATATTAGCATTTATTTTTGGGTGTAAGTGGCCCGGGCCCGTGTCCTCCTTGAGGATGGGGTCTTCAAGATTTAATGGCCTTTTTCCCAATTTTTTTCTTCTCTGCTTGATACTTATTGATTGCAATTATGCATACATTGGCGATTTCCAAAAAACAAAGAAAAAATCCCTGCAAATAAAGCACGTCAAAAGCAGAGGCAACAAAACCAAAACCAACACCCTTTCAAAATAAAATTTATTACCAAAAACATGAAATTTAACAAATTTCTTGGCATTCTTTAAAATTATTAATAAAATATCAATCGCTTTTAAACCTTTTTTTAAAGTCAAATTCCGGGTTTTTAATAGCCCCGCAAGGTTTTACCAGGTGGGTTTCTTTTTAAAAATTTTAAATCCTAAAATTTGGGTTTTTTTTTTGGGGGAAGGGGAAAACCCAAGAATGGGTTCATGATCGATCTTTTGAAAACTGGGCACACTTTTTGACATCAACATCACTGAAGCGAATGCACCAACCGCAGATAAATATAATATGACATATTTTATATGTGATTTTGTTTTGTCAAATCTGATTGCAAACTATTATTGATATTATAATAGTCATATAATATTTTATGTTAATGTTGGTGTGGAAAGTTTAAGTTATGAGAACATGGTCTGCGATCAGACAACAGAGAGCAGTACACATAATATCATCAGCGTGTTCTGAAAAAGCTAGACATCGACGCTAACAGTCAGTAAGAAGTCGCAAAGGAATGGAACCATTGGAATAAACGTTGAACAAGGGCCTTGCTGCGACAACTTGCAGAGACCGGAGGAAAGGCAACGAATAAATGATTTGCTGGAGCCTAATGCTTTCGGTAACATCAACATATAATAAATATATATATATATATTATAAAATAAAATAATTCGTTGAAATAGAAAAGGTGATTAAATTTGTAACACTTTCTTTAAACATACTTATGTTGAATTAAGTTAACACACTATGAATATATATAATATATATATATATATATATATATAATATATTGTATTATGTATGTATTATGTATGTATTATAATTATTACATAAAATTAATTATATTCAAATTATCAACTAGCAAATTATTTTACTCTTTGCAATTGTGCAGAAGTTATTAACTTTAATCATTCATTTGAACTACTTATACTTACGTCGAGTCTAGCTTCAGACATTCTATGTTTAGTGTATGTATGTCTGAACGGTTGTTGAGCCCAAATGCGCAGTGTCGCAGTAGATGTAGCAATTTTGTATGTATGCCATAAAAAGTTGTAATATCAATATATTTAAAATTTGATAAAAAATGGCATGACTACATATGCATTTTGTTATTGCTTGGTGCTTCCCATATTTGATGTAATTGCCGCGATTACCAAAAGGAGTCAAGCCGTTCCAGGGGCTTTTTTTATATCTTCCTTAAATGTATCCCTTAATGTGTAATTACGAGAGTATTTGCTTTTTTCCAATTTTAATGGGTGTGTTTATGTTCGGTCTATTTTCCCTTCCCCCTTTTCCCTCAAATTATTTTCTTCTTTCTCCCTGTTGTTAACAGATAGCTTGTCTCTAGTCCCTTGTCCATTCTTCCTAAACATTCACCTTTCTCATCAGGTTTTCACCAAGTTTAAACTACAGCGCTCTGTTGATCAGAACAGTTACTAGCATCACATAATTAAAAGAGCTTGCAAATATAGTACATACATTTCAATTATCCTCGGTCAAAGTAAATTATTATTAAATCTTCACCATAACATCACCAGGCGTGAGTTTGGGGATAGCTAGACAATGCAGAATATCAGATTTTACACCGGATCTGAGTTTTACTTAATGGCGCTTGTGTCTGGTTTTCAAATTTCAAGAAATAGAAATTAGAAATAGGCAGGGACCATAGCGACAAGATGAGAGTGCCGGTGGGAGCTTCTGGTCATTGCTTGCTCGTTGTTTTGGGAGAGCGCCAGAGCATAGCCAAATCTGGAGATGACTAATAGTAATGCAAATGAATGTGCTATCAATTATTGTTAGGACATTAATTTGCAGGCAATAGCCGTCTTCGTGATGACCAAGATGTTGTGCAGTGTCATCGATATCAGAAGCACACTCGAAGGCAGCGAGTGCTTGCAACATCTCATTTAGTGCTATCACATACTCGGCCTTTGTATCAAGAAAAAATGGCGTGCGTTCCTTGGTTTTTTGTCCATTCCCTTTCTTCGGGTTTGGGCCTTGCAGGTACACGTGACTATGCATCCACGTTTTCTGCTTGTGTTTACACTGTACACGTGGTGAAAACAAGTATAGGTAACTTTTTGCTAAACCTAGATGCAGTTATTTCGAATTCCATGTTTACAATTTGTAATGTGATATCATGCTCTACGCATGTTATTTCAACGAATTGAACAGAAGTATAAATATTTATGTAGGTATGTTTTGCATGAAATATGATACATATACTGTGTACTCCACTTTGAAGAGCAACTACTTGCCCTTCTTTAAAAACTTTTTTTAATTTTTGAAAAAAAGGGGGGGAAAAAAAAAAGAAAAAAAAAAGAAAAAAAAAAGGGAAAAAGAAAGGGGGGAAAAAGAAAAAAAAAAAAAAAAAGAGAAAGGGGGGGGGGTTGTCTCCAGTTAAAAAGAATAAGTTGATTAAATATGTTGTTAACCCTTATCTGCATCTAGACGCCAACCAGAACACTTCGCTCAGTAGGAACCAACAAGTGTAAAAGACTTAAAACAACAATTTATATATATATATATATATATATATATATATATATATATATATTTATTTATTATTATTTATTTTTTAATGTTGTTGTATGTATGTATTTTGGGGGAAAATGCAACATTAAAAATACATTAAACATTAACTATTTGTACAAGCTTTATTTTCGTAATAATAATTAATTTTATTGATGGTACATTTTGTATTATTTATTTACACACACATTCATTTGAAATGCAAGTAATATCTCACAACAATAATAACAAACATGTACATTAAAACAACCAAGCGACCGTACTTGTTCTTCAAAGTGAATGTACAAAAACATTTGTATAAAATTGTCCTGCAAAAGGTAGTTACAACAATTCTAGTATTTCTGTTCAATTCGTTGAGATAAAATGTGTAGAACATGATCTCTCATTACAGACTGTATAACGGAATTCGAAACACCTGCGTCTAGTTTCAACAAACAGTTACCAATAATTGTTTTTTACCACGTGTAAACACAAAAAGAACCATGTGGAAGCATAGTCGCGTGTACCTTGTAAACAAAGGATGTCGATCGACGTGGACACATGTTCGTTACTCGTTGGTCAAAAAACGTCCCGTTGCGGAACCCACCTGGTGAGTTAAAACGTGCGTGACCGAAAAAGCACAGGACGTCGACAGCTGCATACCAGTTAAATGTTAACACATCACACATGGGACATAAAATAACTCGATTGGGCAAACGAATGAATTGGGCACGTTTTCTTTATGCAACTAGTTTTGTTCTTTTTTGCAAATGCCTTATATCACCATAATCTATCCAAAACAAGTATGGATTTGTTAATGTCCGAAACCTTTACT
Source organism: Ridgeia piscesae (assembly GCA_025642075.2). Classification (NCBI taxonomy): domain Eukaryota; kingdom Metazoa; phylum Annelida; class Polychaeta; order Sabellida; family Siboglinidae; genus Ridgeia; species Ridgeia piscesae. The sequence goes on along the minus strand of JAODUO010003644.1, from coordinate 5,770 downwards.
GCAACACAAAAACTTACTCCCTGACGCGTTGGAACAACATTTCATTTCTAATCACACGTTCATGGTTCACAGCGACCGGTGTAATTGTGTTTGCATTTGGATGGAATTACGTTAGCTTCCATTTAATTTAGCTTCCTGTACTATTATTGTTATAAAAATACCTGTTTGACATTCAATTTCATTCCATTTACCTTTGCATGTTTATTTTTCTATGCGCACACAGGCAGAATTGTAATATCCCTGCTTGGATTGATAAGGTTTGAATATATAAATATTAAATTGATTCATCAGGCCGATGCGTTGGACATATATGCAGACATGGCACTTATCTGAAGAACGTTACATATGCAACTACCGCAAACGTTTCGAAAGTACACGTCGACAAGAGTTTGACCACCTATACGTACGTGTTTTTGTCTCGTATCCGCAGAGTATACAGTTTGACGCTGTTTCAAGCGCGCCACAATCCAGCGTCGTGTTTCCCCAACTTAACTGGGCGCCGTGTTAGAACGGCTAATGTAATAATCGCCTGTTAATATTATAATCACTGCCTGATGATGTAATACATTTTGACTGATATTTTAAGTTAACGTGCCCCTGCCTTGTAGTGTAATAACGCTTGCCCGACAATGTAATAACATACATATTTCACGCAAGAATTAAATTTTTTTCCTGGATTTCATTTTGATTTGTTGCAGTCCATTTTTTCTATTCCGCAATATTGCAATTTTCTTTTTAGATTAAATCGAATATGCTGATTCCATTCTCTAGTTAGGTTTGTCCCAGCAGGTCAAGAGTTTGAGTTATAATTCTCGCACCAATTACGAATGGTAGATTGGTCGTAATTGTTACCTTACGACTGGGCTTCATTGATAACGAACTTGTCAGCGCAAATCGTGCTATCGATGACCGCACAAGTGTTCCCTCTCCATGCTGTGATGTCAGGGTATATAAAGCCTAGTGTGAAAGCCAGATGAAAAATATATAAATATTATAATTTATTAACTGTGATGCGTTGGACAATTGCGATATCCCGTTTCTGAAAACGTTACAAGAACAAACGAAAGGTTTCGAAATCACGTGCAGAAGTTGACCACCTATTCGATTTTTTCTCTCTATCCGAATATACAGTTTGACATGTTAAGAACATTTAAATTTTCCCAATAATCCCTAAAATTTTTTTAAAATAATATTATAATATTAAAATTATTAATTATTTAAAATTAATTAAAAAGGTGTGTGGAATTTTTTAAATTAAATTATATTATAAAAAAAATTTATATATTATTAATATTCCAAAATTTATATATTATGTATATATTGTAATATTTATATATTAATTATAATAAATATTAATTTTTTATAAAAAATAAAATTTTTAAAATAATAATTAATTTTTTTTTAAAAAATGACGGGCCCTAAAAAATGGGAAAAAAAAAGTTAAATTCCTCCAAAAGCAAAAACTTAACCCTCGCGGAACCAGAAAGGGAAAAAAAATAAAAAGGTTCCAAGTCAATAATTTTTGTTTTATTTGGGACCCAAAAAATCAATTTTTTGGGAAAATTGAATAAATTTTTGGAAAAAAAAAAAAATTCTAAAAAAACGTGAAAAAAGGGAAACAGGGAAAAAAAAAAAAAGCGGGTTTTCGCTGGCATTTCCCCTTTTTTTGGAAAAAAAATACAATTTCCCCCATTTTTTTCAAAGGGGAAGCTTTTACTGGTAAGTACAATTTCACCAACCCCCATTTTTTTTGGTTTTTAAGTGGTAAAAAAAACAAAATTAAAAACTTTTTTTCCAAATTTTCCCTTGAAAACCCGTGGGAAAAAACCTTTTGGGGACTTTTCAAATTTTTGAAAAGCTATTGGTTTTAAAAAAGTTTTAAATTTTGGGAATAGAAAAAATTTTTGGAAATAAAAATAAAATTAAAATAAAAAAATTTAAATTTTTAAATTCAAATTTAAAATTTAAAATTTTTTTTTTAATATTTTTTTTTTAAAAAAAATTTCAATAAACACACTTAATTAAATATATAAAATTATTAATATAATATTATAATATTAAAATTATTAATTATTTTAAAGGGAAAGTTGGGTTGGGGGCAAAGGTGGATTTTGGGTACAACAAAACACATCTATAGGTTTTCCCTTCTTCTTTCTTTCAAAATTTTATTATATGTAAGTTCTTCAGATAACTGCCATTCTCATATATTAACGCATCGGCCTTTGAATAATTAAAATTTAATATTCAAATTTTTTTCATCAAGCAAAAAACAATTTTTCCCCGTGTCGGAAAAAAAAAAACATGCAAAGGGAATGGGAAAAAAAAAATTGAGTCAAAAACAGGTATCTTTTTTAACAAAAAAAATATTGGGTAACTTTTTAAAACTGTTTGTTGCGACCCTTTGTTTCGGAATTCCCCGGTGGGTTACAGTTTTAAGAGAAGATCATGTTCTACACATTTTATCTCAACGAATTGAACAGAAATACTAGAATTGTTGTAACTACCTTTTGCAGGACAATTTTATACAAATGTTTTTGTACATTCACTTTGAAGAACAAGTACGTGTCGCTTGGTTGTTTTAATGTACATGTTTGTTATTATCTGTTGTGAGATATTACTTGCATTTCAAATGAATGCTGTGTGTAAATAAATAATACAAAATGTACCATCAATAAAATTAATTATTATTACGAAAATAAAGCTTGTACAAATAGTTAATGTTTAATGTATTTTTAATGTTGCATCTTTAACACACATACATACATACATACTACATACATACATAATAATACAATATATATATATATATATATATATATATATATATATATATATAAATTGTTGTTTTTAAGTCTTTTTGCCTATGAGCGAAGTGTTCTGGTTGGCGTCTAGATGCAGATAAGGGTTAACAACATATTTAATCAACTTATTCTTTTTAACTGGAGACAACTCTTTCTCTCTCTCTCTCTCTCTCTCTCTCTTTATATATATATATATTATAATTATACAGTTATATGTATGCATGTCAAATATGCAACAACATGTAAGGGACATTTTACCATTTTATTTTCGTATTACTATTTATTACTTATTTTTTGTTTTTTAAAAACCCTCTTTAATTTGAAATACAATTTAATCCACAACATACATGCACATTCATTAACAAAGGGCAATATTCTCTTCAAAGTGGAAAAATAACTATTCTAAACATATAAAAAATATTATACTTCTGTTCAATTCGTTGAAATAACATGCGTAGAGCATGATATCACATTACAAATTGTAAACATGGAATTCGAAATAACTGCATCTAGGTTTAGCAAAAAGTTACCTATACTTGTTTTCACCACGTGTACAGTGTAAACACAAGCAGAAAACGTGGATGCATAGTCACGTGTACCATGCAAAAAGAGAACCCACCTGGTGAGTCAAAACATGCTGCCCGGTGACGGTGCAGTATTCTGAACCGATGTGACTATGTGGTTCGACTTCAAAAACTACAAAAGTTTAAATAAGCGATTGATATTTTAACTTAATAATTAAACCGAATGCCGAACGCAGAACGACTTTGTACAGATTTCACCGTCTGTTTCGCGATAATCAGCCTATTTTATCTGTGCAAAAGCCAGACAGTTCGTGCGTTGGCTTCTGTGGTGGTTTCATGTCATGCCTCTGCTTTTTGATCTGTTGTGCCTTAAGTCACTTTGCAGTAAATGTTCTGCCTTTTGTCGATTCTTCTTTCGGCAACACTTCGCCCAATGTCCAGTTTCGTTGCAGTAGTTGCAACTTGCAAAAAGATAAAGTGACTCAAGCAGAGAAAGAAAGAAAATGTCGGAAAATGCAGTACCACTACAACTAGCGTTCGAGCGACTTACATCCGATCAAGGAAGGTACACGGGTGCTCCTGGGAGACTTCACTTCACACAAGCAAAAGTGGAAGGATGCTCAAGTACTGAAACAACTGACTGACAGATCGTACAGAGTTATCTGAGAAGGGCAAATGCAGCGAAGAAACCGGAAGCTCCTGCTACCATATGCGGTAACAATAAATGTCAACCATCCGACCAGCACAGTGCACCCAGTAGCAGCAACCATGCATGTTAATCAACCAACTGCTACCCTGCCACCGCAAGCCATCGAAATCACAGATCGTATTCATCTACAAGATCGATAATTGTCACTATTAGAAGCGAACGATTGTTGTAGAGTCCTGTGTGGTACAAGAACATAGCATTTAAATTTGAAAACGGACAGTTGCCAAACTGATATTGTAGTTGTAACGTTGGCAGAGGCCACGGTAACGTTTTAGTTACACCCCATGTGAGCGAGCCCCTATCTTGCATTCGTAGCCATTACAGTGGGGTTTACTAATAGCTATTTTTTTGTCTTCTTTCTTGGCATTAAACGTGAACATGCACAACCCCATTAACAAGAAAGATAATTTAAACAATTACAAAACAAGCGCGATATAATGCGATACAACTTGTTAAGACATAGTGTGGTAACAGGAAAGATTGGGGAAATCAAACCAGAAAAAAACCCGTATTCCAATTTTTACAAGACAAAAATTGCAAAAATAATTTTAAGGAAGCCAACGTTGTTTTAAGCCTTTTAATTGACTTCGCGAGGGTATTTCTACGAACAAAATGGTCCGATTATCGAGTACCATGGTGCCACACAATATAAACATTTTGGAATCAACACCAAGTTGTATATCGTACCTGTGTCTCCAGCAGCACGTCGTCCATATCTGTAATGGTATTGAGACATTGCGCTTTGCCACGGATATTGTCACTGTTATTAAATCTCGCCACTGTTGATACCATCTTCCCTCGTATCTGCCGCACATAGATTACATCACAACCTTTAGACATATACATCGATCTAGCAGTTCAATAGTTTGCACACATTTTCTTATAACACCTCCCAGCAATACATTTGGGACGATTGTTTTAACATCAAATATATGCCAATTTCACCAACCCGAAATGGGCTCCATAACGACTGGTTGCATTACTTGCCACTCAACATCCTTTCTGACTCTCATAATTTCACAACACAGACAACTCGATTACGAGCAAGGCTAACATGAACGTGGTTTCAGGGTCATACACAACGGCAATACATTATATTAAACCTAATATGGAACTATTAATAATGTTATGCATTTTATTCCAGCTAAATTTAGTAGATGCACAAATAAAGCATATGCAGCTTAGTATGTGTATTATGACATTATGTGGTGTCTACAAGTGTCACGATCTCCCTTACATATCCCGATCGCTTCAAGCGCTGGGTTGACTTCAACAGTTTCAGAATATTGTTATAGAGAGCGTCTCTCGTACCTGATACACTTGTGTTGTGTACGATTCTCATCACAAAGGGCATCAACTGTCGTCATCATGATGGGCGATGCTCATTCGTCCATCATGATGGCGATAATTCAGTCCGTTGATGTAAGGTTTCTTTGGAGGTTTGTAACAGTAAGGTGATCTTTGTAATGTTGCAAAATTCAACAACAAAACAGCAATGTGCAATGACGAAGAATTGTCTGTGAATGAATTTATGTTACCTTGTGTATCTTGTCAGGGTCTGTTCGCGTGGTATTTATCCCACGCACTACATGGTTCAGCATTCCGGCGACTATCGATATAAGGGTTAATGCACCTATGAAACATAAATAACTGTTGCTATTTTACCCAGCCAACCGGGTGATGTTCACGTTGAGGTAAACTTTAATATATGGCCAAAGGGGCCCAATAAAAAAAAA
>JAODUO010003643.1:0-12799 GCA_025642075.2 Ridgeia piscesae | reverse complement strand
ATATATATATATATATATATATATATATATATATATATAAAAAAAAAGTATATAAACGAATCGTTTAAAACATTCATGCCCCTTGTGCATATTGTATTTAACAACTACCAAACGATAGACCCAGGTCCAATTTATTTACTGCTTCAACCCTCCGTTCAGTGACAGCTGATTATTTCAAAGATTGTTTGTCGTAGCATGATAATAACGAGCTACCAATGTGGCTATGCATTACGGATTATTAAGTAATGCACCCAGCTTTATAAGCGTGGCATAACGCCAGCGTCACATAGCAGAGCTTCACAATATCACGTTGTATCACCGTGACGCAGCAACTCAAAATACAATAGATCGCAGCCCCCTTCAAATGAAAAAAAACCCACAACGTCGGTCCTGCGCCAAGTTAATAATGACACGTATTTGATGCCAACATCATCGTATATAAACCACGCCGTTTGTACAAAATATGTACAAAGCGATCGTCAGAGAAAAATCCGACCGAGGCACACACTGAAGCATACATCATGTAAGTATAATCATTTTTCGAAATCTCCAATAGGGTAGATACGAAATTGATAATGTCATGGCTGCATCAGTTTTTCTCAAGAAGACGCTCAACTTACTATTCTGTTATAGTTCTTAAGTTAATAAGTACACAAGTGTAACGCGTCAATCACAATGAGTAATGATTTTTTTATCCTGGCCAAATAAAACATGTTCGTCTAATCAGTTTAATTGGTATGTCTTAATCTAAACGTGTGTTTTAATAGTGCGCTATCTAGTCTTCAGGACTGACGAAGACGCATTACACATTACCGCCTGACAGACGGGTTCAACGTACATCATCGCAACTTCTCTAGGAAGTAATCAGTTGCAATTAACGCGCAAGTTCGTTTATAATAATATATATCCTCGACTGTCCACAACCAGGTATTCATTCATACATATGTGTGTAGTTGAGCAACATAGAGTGAATGTACATGTCCAGTGTTCGACGCGGGATCTCTTATTCGAGAGTGACCATCTCAAGCCACTGAGTCACTGCGTCACTACGTCTTGTAATTGTATGTATGCGTAGCTATTTGTAATGCTTAGACTGGTACATATGGGTCTCTTGTACTTTTCAGGCATATCGGCAAATTCGTGGCCCTGGGAATGATGATTGCATTATCGGCAAACGTCGACGGATTTGATCTGAGGAACTTACGTATGTATTTGACGTAACTCATATGCATATCATGTATCTTCCAAGATATGGTATTCCACATTTATGCAATTTAATTGGTATTATGTTCACACACACACACACACACACACACACACACACACACACACACACACACACACACACACACACACACACACACACACACACACACACACACACACACACACACACACACACACACACACAACACACACACACACACACACACACACACACACACACACACACACACACACACACACACACACACTACACACACCACGTACCAATCACACAGCGGCGGCGCCGGGACAACCCATATGGAACATAATCCAGTAAATTGCATAAATTAGAATACATTTGATCAACATACACATAAATCACATGATTTAGCAACAGACCTGACATGTGTGTACTTGTGAATACCGATACGTATTTGTATAGGTGTGTGAATACATGTATGTACACACTCACACGTACACACTCAGTCATACACACACATACACATACACACACATAAACACACACACACACACACTCACACACACACACACACACACACACACACGCGCGCGCGCACACACACACACACTATGTGAACATAATACCAAGTAAATTGCATAAATTAGGAATACCATCTCTTTGAAGATACACACACGCATATATATATATATATATATATATATATATATATATATATATATATATATATATTTTTTTTTTCACATATATAATTTGTGTCCTGATATTATACATTCATATTTGTATATGTCCTCGTACATGTGTGTACTTGTGAATACCGATACGTATTTGTATAGGTGTGTGAATACATGTATGTATGAATGTTTGCAGTTACGTTCGTACTTATGTGTCTGTATGTTAATCTCAACATTTTATATCTTTGTATTTTAACATTGTAAAATCAAAATCTCCTTATCGTTTTTCTACATCTTTAAGAAATGCAATGACCAGGAGTTCAACTTCAGAATCCAGCTGTGCTGTATCGACCAGCTGTACCCGCGAGTGACCGGCACGGAGTTCTGTTGTGGCTACAAACTGTTGGACACCGTCACGGAGAAATGTTGCCACGGATTCGTCATTCCATTCCACGAAAAGTGTCACGCCAATCCGTTGAAACCAACCAAATTGTAGAAATCTGATCAACGTGTGTGTTCTCTAAAGCAACATACTATATGTTGGACGTTGCATAAGAATCCACCTGCGTAAAGAGGATATGGATGTATTATATTTGTGATGGCGGCAGCTATTTGGGATTCATTCTGGTTCATGATGATGTATTTATATATCAAATTGTTTATACATATACATTATTGTACATAACAGTTGCTATGATTGCATTTATTTGAAGTCATTTTGTGTAATTTGATGTATTAATGCAGATATGATATTTTAATATAATAAGTAATATATTATACATATCACAAACCGATTTCCAATAATATTGTTTAGTAACATGTTATCGTAGAATAAGAACAAGCTTTGTGAATATGCATAATATTCAGTTTTTGTTAATAAAATAAATAGTATACGATCCCCAGCAAACGGTTTTGACTTATTTGTGTATGTGATATTGCGAGCATTTCGGTATGTAGATTAGATGCTGGTATGTACGCGAACACTAACACCAACTGTTGTGTTAGCATGAACATAAAGAAACATGCATGCATGTACACACCTACGTATGCATGCAGGCATATACAGACACCTAAATACTTAGCGACGCAGACGCATGCACATGCACATGCACATGCACATACTGCACTGCACTGATGACCGACACGCCCCCGGACAGACAGCCAGACAGCCAGACGCAACGAACGCAACCCAGCCAGAACGAACAGACACGCCCGCAGAACGCACACGCCCCCGCCCAAAACACGCCACCCCCCAACCACACGCAACGCAACGACAGAAGAACCAACCAAGCCCCAGAGACCCCAGCAACGACCCAACCCAAAACCAACGACCCCAACCAAGACAAACGCCAGCCCAACCAACCAAACCAACCAAAAACCCACCCAACACGACAACCCCACCCAAACCCCAAACCAAACCCCACCGACCCGCCCCACCAACCACCGCAAGAACCCACCCCAACGACCCCAGCCCCAAACCAAATTTCCACAACCAAACCCCAAACCCAAAACCCACCCCCCCCCGCCCAACCCCGCCCCCCCGCAACCCAACCACCCAACCAACCCGAAAACCAAAACCCCTTGTTTGTTTTGGCGTTTGGTTTCCGCTGTTGGGGGACGTGGGCCCTTTGGCACCTTTGGACCTTGCACGGCCCGCGGCGGCGCTTGGGGGGAGGCGGGGGCCCGGTTGTTGGCGTGGGCCTTTGGGTGGCACCGGGGGACCCCTTTGGGCGCGGGCCGCGGCGCGGCGCCCGGCGCGCCCGGCCTTGGGGGGGGTGCGGGGGCCCCCGCCGGGCGGTGACCAGCCGCGCAACGGGGCCCCGGGGGGCGCCCAGCCCCCGCGGGCGGGGGCCGCCGGGCCGGGCCCCCTTTGGGCACCGGGGGGCCGCACCGCACGCGCACCGCCCGCGCCGAAACACGCCGCCGAGGGACGCAAGGGGCCGACGCCCCGAACGCACCCACAACGACCCCAACGCCCCCCCGGGGCCGCCGAAAGGGCCCGGCCAGAGCCCCCCTTTTTGGTTTAAAGGGCCTCAATAGAAATATCACCAAATTCGATATTATGCGCCGATTAATTACTCATACATCTTCATAAGATTGCCAATGTTGTTACGTTATTAGTATAGCATTGATACGGCAATGATGACAAAAGAAACGCGTTTGTGTGTGTATGTATGAGTGCTCGTGTCTATGTGCGGGGTGTATGTTTGTGTGTTTGTGTGTGCGTTTGTGTGTATGTGTGGGTGTGTGGGTGGGTGGGGGTGCGTATCTTTATGTCTGTAAGTGTGTATGTGTGTAAGTATATATGTACTTGTATATGTATGCGAGCTAAATTTGATATGTGCGTTGCGTGTCTATTTTAATATATTTATATTAAAAATTTTAATCTTTTTTTATTATAAAAATTTTAATATATTATAATATATTAAAAATAATATATTTTTTTTAATTAATCAAAAAATTTATTTAATTTTTATATTATATATTATTATATTAAATATTATATATTATTTTATAATTATATTAATTTTTTAATTTTTATTATTAAAAAATTTTTTATTAAAATTTTATATTCATAAAATATATTTAATTTAAATAAAAATTTTTTAAATTTTTATTTTATTTATATTTTTTTTAAAAATATATTAAAAATATATAATATTATAATTATATTCTTTTTATTTATATTCATATTCAGTGCTTTTTATTTAAATTATAATATATATTATTAAAAAATATATTATTATTTTATTTTAATATTATTTTATATTTAATATAAATATTTAAAAATATAATATAATATATATATTATATTTTATAATATAAAAATTTGTTGGGGGGTTTTATTTAAATTAAAAAATAAAATTTAAAAAATTATATTATATTTATATTAATTAAATTTTAAAACTTTTAAAATATTTAAATATTTATTTAATTTTTTATAATCATAAATATATTATATTATTATATTTATATTTTATATATATTTACAATTAAAAAATTATAAAAAAATATTATATAAAATATATTTTATAATTAAAAAATTTATATTTAATATTATTATATATATATATAATAAATATTTAAAAAATATAATATATATTTATATTTTTATAAAATAATATTTTATTATATATTTATAATATTTATATTTTTTAAAATTAAATATTTTATAAATTTTTAAAAATTTATTAATATATTATAATTAATATATAATTTTTTATTATAATAATTATATTATATATATTTTATAAAAATTTTTATATTTTTTATAATATATATATTCTTTTTATAAAATAAAATATTTTTATTTTATTAATTTATTATATAATGATTTATAATTAAATAAATTTTTTATTAATATTATATTTTTATCAAATTTAAAAAAAGTAAAATATTTTTTAATATTAATTTTTTTTATTATTGAAAGATTTCGTGCGTGGGGTGTGGGGCCTGCGCTGCGCATCGCCTTTCCTCGTTCCGTCGATATGTATTTATTCTGTTATGCCTGCATGCATACGTAGGTGTGTACATGCATGCATGTTTCTTTATGTTCATGCTAACACAACAGTTGGTGTTAGTGTCCGCGAACATACCAGCATCTAATCTACATACCGAAATGCTCGCAACATCACATACACAAAAAGTCAAAACCGTTTGCTGGGATCGTATACTATTTATTTTATTAACAAAACTAAATATTATGCATATTCACAAAACGTGTACTTATTCTACGATAACATGGTACTAAACAATATTGTTGGAAATCGATGTGTGATATATACACTATATTATTTATTATATTAAAATATAATATCTGCATTACAAACTCACTTCAAATAAATGCAATCATAGCAACTGTTATGTACAATACTGTATATGTATAGGCAAATTGATATATGAATACATCATCATGAACCAGAATGCTGTGGTCACCACACATATAATACATCCATATCCTCTTTACGCAGGTGGATTCATATGCAACGTCCAAAATGTAGTATGTTGCTTTAGAGAACACACACGTTGATCGCAATTCTACGATTTGGTGGGTTTCAACGGATTGGCGTGACACTTTTCGTGGAATGGAATGACGAATCCGTGGCAACATTTCTCCGTGGCGGTGTCCAACAGCTTGTAGCCGCAGCAACAGTCCGTGCCGGTCACTCGCGGGTACAGCTGGTCGATACAGCACAGCTGGGTCCTGAAGTTGAACTCCTGGCCATTGCATTTCTTAAAGATGGGTTTTGGGCCTTGGTTCACTGTAGAAAAACGATAAGGAGATTTTGATTTTACAATCTTAAAATACAAAGATATAAAGTGTTGAGATTAACATACAGACATATAAGTACGAACGTAACTGCAAACATTCATACATACATGTATTCACATAAACATACCTAAATAAATACGTATCGGTATTCATAGGTACACACACATACGAGGACATATATAGAAATATGAACGTATGCTCATAATCCACATACACCACAAAACCAAAAACATTTTTTTAATTATTTATTAAAAATAAAAATATATATAAATATAAATATATATTATATATATATATATATATATTTTTTATTTAAAGGGGTGTTTAAAAAAACCAATTTATGCAATTTACTTGGTATTATGTTCACATATATATGTGTGTGTGTGTGTGTGTGTGTGTGTGTGTGTGTGTGTGTGTGTGTGTGTGTTTGTGTGAGTGTGTGTGTGTGTGTGTGTGTGTGTGTGTGTGTGTGTGTGTGTGTGGTGTGTGTGTGTGTGTGTGTTTATGTTTGTGTTTGTGTATGTGTGTGTGTGTGTATGGGGGTGTGTACGGGGGTGTGGTGTGTGTTAAAATTTAAAATTGCATAAATGTGGAATACCATATCTTGGAAGATACATGATATGCATATGAGTTACGTCAAATACATACGTAAGTTCCTCAGATCAAATCCGTCGACGTTTGCCGACAATGCAATCATCATTCCCAGGGCCACGAATTTGCCGATATGCCTGAAAGGTACAAGAGACCCATATGTACCAGTCTAAGCATTACATATAGCTACGCATACATACAATTACAAGACGTAGTGACGCAGTGACTCAGTGGCTTGAGATGGTCACTCTCGAATAAGAGATCCCGCGTCGAACACTGGACATGTACATTCACTCTATGTTGCTCAACTACACACATATGTATGAATGAATACCTGGTTGTGGACAGTCGAGGATATATATTATTATAAACGAACTTGCGCGTTAATTGCAACGTAACTGATTACTTCCTAGAGAAATTGCGATGATGTACGTTGAACCCGTCTGTCAGGCGGTGATGTGTAATGCGTCTTCGTCAGTCCTGAAGACTGGATAGCGCACTATTAAAACACACGTTTAGATTAAGACATACCAATTAAACTGATTAGACGAACATGTTTTATTTGGCCAGGATAAAAAAATCATTACTCATTGTGATTGACGCGTTACACTTGTGTACTTATTAACTTAAGAACTATAACAGAATAGTAAGTTGAGCGTCTTCTTGAGAAAAACTGATGCAGCCATGACATTATCAATTTCGTATCTACCCTATTGGAGATTTCGAAAAATGATTATACTTACATGATGTATGCTTCAGTGTGTGCCTCGGTCGGATTTTTCTCTGAAGATCGCTTTGTACATATTTTGTACAAACGGCGTGGTTTATATACGATGATGTTGGCATCAAATACGTGTCATTATTAACTTGGCGCAGGACCGACGTTGTGGGTTTTTTTTCATTTGAAGGGGGCTGCGATCTATTGTATTTTGAGTTGCTGCGTCACGGTGATACAACGTGATATTGTGAAGCTCTGCTATGTGACGCTGGCGTTATGCCACGCTTATAAAGCTGGGTGCATTACTTAATAATCCGTAATGCATAGCCACATTGGTAGCTCGTTATTATCATGCTACGACAAACAATCTTTGAAATAATCAGCTGTCACTGAACGGAGGGTTGAAGCAGTAAATAAATTGGACCTGGGTCTATCGTTTGGTAGTTGTTAAATACAATATGCACAGCGAGGGACATCGAATAGTTTGAAACGATTCGTTTAGTCGTTACTTTTATATATATATATATATATATATATATATATATATATATATATATATATATATATATATTATTATATTTAATTATATATTTATTTCTTATTTTATTATATGTGAGATATGTGTATAAATAATTATGATATGTAATAATACTTTATAGTATTCTTATATATATATAATATATAGTATATATGATATATATATATATGTATATATATGTATAAATTATATGTATATGTATTGTATATGTATATGTTATGTATATGTATATGTTATGTATATGATATAATGTATATAGTATATATATGTATATGTATATGTATATGTATATGTATATGTATATGTGATATGTATATGTTATGTATATGTATATGTATATAGTATTATGTTATGTTTTGTATATGTATATGTATATGTATATGTATATGTATATGTATATGTATATGTATATGTATATGATATATATGATATTATGTATATATAGTATATGTATATGTATATGTATATGTATATGTATATGTATATTAGTATATGTATATGTATATGTATATGTATATGTATATGTATATGTATATGTATATGTATATTATATTATATGATATGTATATGTATATATATGTATGTATATATATATATATATATATATATATATATATATATAATATATATATATATATATATATATATTTTATATTATATATATATATATATATATTATTACAGGGTTTTGAACTGAATGCATCACATACATGTTATTAAACTGTTTATTAAATTACTTATCATAAAGTATTATGATAATATATAATATACTATATTATATATATTATTTATATATATTATACTTATTTTTAAATTTAAATATGAAATTCCCATATTACATGGTGTTAATATGGACACAATTAATATGCAATACACATAATTTTATTAAACATGATATTATTATAATGTACTATATCAATAAAAAGTAATTCATGATAAGTTAAATAAGCCGTCAACTTTATTAGCTGCTTATTTGTAATAGTAGCTCTCACGTAGCCCTTATTCTGCATACGTGAGTCATCTTTGAAATATGAGCCAAGGAGCTTGGTTATGCCACGGATTATTTTTGATTTGTACAAGAACTACGCAGAAATCTACGTAACTAGCCATGCATTACCCTTAGACAATACACGCGCGCATAGCTCCACAATGTGTCCCCTCTTACTGTGATTCACATGTTTAACATTCACATAGTTGGAAAGCTGCAGTCCATATTTACACACTATTATTGTTTGGTAACGTGAATACATTTCTTGCTGCTTAATATTGACTCACGCAATACGTACTTACATAACTCGTCCACATGGTCGCTACACTTACTGCTGTGTCACAGGTTTAATTAATGTGTTGATGTTCAAAGAACCTTCGATGTCGACCGATGCTGTACATAGGTAATATATTATGCAAATATGGCAGTGTGAATATAGAAAACTAACCAGGAAATTTAACTTCCGTAAAATAAGAACAGTTTGTGAAAACCAATCAATCTATGTGAACGCGGATACATTTCCAATGGAAATTACTGTTCCAATGGAAATTACAAAAATGTTTTGTGTTTATGTCAGTGTTTATCTGCGTCACCGGGTATTTTGGTTGGATCCATTATTTGTCATCATCAAAAAACAGAAAGTGTTGTTTACCACATTTGTCAATTGCGTATAGAAAACGATCAGTTCATATCGCCATGTCTTTTCGCTTTAGATCCTCAAGTTATTACTTTCGCTTAAGTCATAAATGTTCTTGTTTCCGATCAAAGCGTGAAATGTTTTTGACCATGGATGGAGAAATAGAAACTGATGCGTGTATTCCGTCTATTCCATATGCCATGGAGACGATTATCACTAAAATTCATTCGGATCATCTCCTTCGTATTTAACAGGAAAATGTCGTTAAGATGACAACTGGTGTCGTTGTGTGAGGGTGCAACTATGCGAAACGAACACAATGATCCTGCTAATATTTTTGTTGTTGTTTTTATTGTTCAAAGAAGCTATGAAAAAATGCTTCGTTTCATCCCGTCTGTATTCATAGCACATTGCTAAGCAAACTGTTTATTACGCAATATTGCAACGTGTAGTCAGCATTCACTCGCGTATTCGTTTATTACAATATACGTATCCATTATTCGACTGATGCAGCAGCAATTGTGCACACAATAAATAGTTTCTTGTTCGACCCTGACACATAATATTATTGTAGCGGCCTCTCAACAGAATTGTCTCAACATATCACGATGTTCCTCTACATTTTCCATCCTTGACTCTTCGCCCTACTCCTTCAATATATTTCTCAGCTATGTGTTTCTTATTAATACAAATCGTCACAGTGTCCTACCAATGTCGATTGTGTTTTAAATTACGTTGTATGTTTTGTGACATTTTAATATTAGCAACACTTTTTGTATAGAACTGACATATCTAACGATATAATAAAACTGGCACATCCACTACACAAACTTGGTATGTCTCCCACACCACTATCATTTGAAACAGGTATATGCAATAGTTGCTTTAGTTGTAATGTTATAAAATAATAAATTGCTTAAGGCGGTTATATGAGACACCGATAAGTAGTGTTTCGAGACGATACAATTGGAACGGGACTTGTGTTGAAAGGCGCCATCTTGGATAGTTTAGTGCACGAGGCAAGGAGGGAGTAATCGTCACGTTGTAACACTTACGATCAAACACTAGCATTATTCAGTTGTTGACTACAGCCCTCCGACTTTGTCAACATTGGGCACTTGACTCACGTCAAATCTACTACGCGGTGGAAATATGTCTACTATATGCACCGTTTGTTTGCATGTCATGGTTACTCAGCATAAAATGCCTGGCTATCAACACTGTAATATGATACTCGGAATTCCTGGCAGAGACCAAGACGTGATGAGACATATCAAATCGTGTATTTCCATTAAGTCAATGTCACTTTTTCCCATGAGGATCTTCTGGGCTACACTGAGGTGTTTTTATTGAAGTTATCTCCACATGTCCCTGTTCATGACAGCCATATGTGGTCAACGAACTCCAGTCATGTCCATTCGTTGATGTTACCTCCCCCCTCTTGTTCTGTCTACCTCTCCCCACTCACAGTACCTAGCAAGCTCTTCTTCTAGGTGTGGACCTCACGTGCGCACAACTTGCTGATTAACTACGTCTTGAAAGCAGTTATCCCGATCATACTTATTATTGTCACGTAACGGTGTTAATTATTGTCGTAGGAATATTTGAATTGACTACTTGATACCGCGCCCGCTGGATAAATAATAGCAAATGTCGATTTTTCACTCAGTTGCCTTGTGTGCTGTGGCTCTCAAAATATGCAACACTTCTTCGTATACAAAATAACTCTGATAAGTCAAACACTGCTTCATGGAAATAATAAAAAAACTGGTTTAGCAAAAGGCCCGAAAATGGATTCCCCCTGCCTGTATCTCGCAACACCGTTATAACAAACTTTATCATATACAAGAGTGAAATGAACTGCACTGATCCATCACGCCAGATTGATAATAAGGAATGATCCTGTCGCGTCCTTATGCAGGGATGTTGTGCTTGGTGCGTACACACCTTTCCGGGGATGCAAGAATTTCGGTTTTTGGAATTAGTTACGTTTAGAGCATCGAACAGGGTTAACGACGTAACACAACACACTTCGTTCGGAAACAAATGCACCACTAACATGTTCGATCGGGTAACTAGCTTACACCACAAACAAATACGCCGGGAGAAAGGGTTTTGGTAAACAGCTAATGCAGCCCTCTTATGTTTTTTGTAGAATGAGATACGTGACTATCCGGTGTAACGGGATTTAAACAAACTTTTATCATAAACAGGATCAGCCGTTTTAACATCTCTTCAGAGAGACATAGGGAATATATTGTGCATACTAATTCGTAACTTGTACAGGAAGTATAACCTGTGTGTCGATCTAGCTTATGCTCAATCGTTTCTTTGCATACCCTGTCAATACATGTCGACTGTCTCATTGTACACATACTTTGAGAGTGCCTAACCATGATAACCGTGATAAACCATTGAGCAAAGGATTCCGAATGTGTTGGACCCATGCAATTCTTTGGTATTACGTTATGGTGTAACTGAAATACAAATGTTTTACCGTAATAATTAACATTTCTAAGAATAACATAAATATTTTGAAATGTTACTGTAACCAGATATCTAGCTAACAAAAAATAACTTCGAAAAAGCGATACTTTGAAAGAACGTTGGCATACGTATAAATTTCACTAGTAACTATGGATGTTGTTGAAGGCAATCCCGACATGTATGCCCTACGATTATTGCTTTGTCATAAAGACAATAAGCATTCTAAGAGCGAGAGACACATACCACTCAACATTCTGCACGTTTATGGCGAACGATAATTAAAACAAACATCAGACCAAGGTCGAACCCTGCCCGTAGCTAGATAGAATGTAGTGCTATATATACGGTACATGGCGGACACAATAAGCAAACATTAGCTGGTCGCAGTAGATAGACGCATCACTCCACTGACACAGATATTGATCTACCAAAGAAAGCATCATGTATGTATTCACTGTACGATAAACCATATCAATGTACTTCCAAGTTGTCTTCATGTATGCTGCTACTATTACGGTGTGGGTAATTTTCTGGTGTATGTTCATAGAATGTTATTATTTACTTGTGATCGGCAACAATAATATGCACATTTATCCAGTTCCCCAAGTTTACTTTATTAAGTGATTGGGTGTATTGTTGCTGTAATTATAAATTTGTAATGCGTAATACCCGCAATCAGTGTGCGAACGGTGGACAATATTTAAACA
>JAODUO010003642.1:10000-14025 GCA_025642075.2 Ridgeia piscesae | reverse complement strand
ATCAGGTACCTCGCCGGCGAACTTTGACCTAAATCCGTGGATTATATAAACATTCTTTATTTCACATTAAATAATACTGCCCACACATATTTTTACTTTATTAATTCATATTTCTTTTTAAATTTAAACTTTGCTTAGGTCACATTCGTATATTATACAGACGATGAAATACAAAAAAAATTGATTTAACGTACACGTTGGTACTCAAAGTGCCGAGTCGGCTTGGCAACAACAAGCTGGTTTCGGCATGAAATTTTCCCTACCCCGCTTCCCCTTTCCCAAAATAAGGAAATCGTGCCCGGGTTTCCCTCTCAGTTCACCAAACATTACGCCTGCGTACTTATATCAAACAAATCGGCCAAAGATGCACATGTGGCTTTGATCGAGATTTATGTTTTTATGTTCAGTGTCTCTTTGTGCTCGTACTTTTGTAATTAGGTTTTCAATCGGCGTTTAAAAGTGACCACCGACTCTTGTCAACTTTCCGCCGGCGGCCCGCCAACCGTCATCTCTAACCTGTTTTTTCGGGGGAACCTTTCTGGAAGTATTGAAAAGTTGCTTACTAACAACCATAGTATATCTATTAGCTATACAGTGCATTAAATTGTTTAATTATGTTTGTTTTAATGAGTTTGGCCCGTTTTTGCGAGAGCTATGCTGCGTCGCCTATCGACTGGCGGCTTCCGTGATTGTAGGCAACACGCCAATCAAACCGGAAAAGGCCCCAGGCAAGATGGCAGCGACCTGTGTTGAAAGTAGGTCAGTTTAAAAAAATATTAAAAATATACCGTGACGCTGTGCTTGTCAAATTATGGTGACAAGTGCTGGAAAGTATATGTTCTTATGTTTGGGCTGTGGTTGTTCAGCCGCTTCACTCCCCCTTTAAATATTGATGTTTGTTCGGAGATGAGGGAGGAAGGCAGGGACGGAGTGAGGAAGGGATGGGGTGATGGACGGGGAGGATACTAATAATACGAGCAATAATAATAAGACACTAACAACTAAGACAATTCAATACGATGACACGACTGCTACCAATCACGTAGACAAAACGTATCTAATATTCCCGTGAAAGGGCTACGCCAGTGAAATTCATGGTCTCACCGTGTATTTGTAGAGTGATCGGTTCCGTCGATTGCGCCGTCTGGTGTGACAATGAAGAACTACAGCTTGAAAGCTCGAAAGACCTGCGTTTGGTCGCAATATGTCGGTCAGAAAACTAATCACTCGGGTAAACGGACCTTCACATTTTCTGAACTTTTAGATTCACCTATTTGATAACTAAGACTTTCCACAGTCTAGAAGGTGACATGACGTTGGAGGTAATGAACAGTCACTAAGTGAAATGGCCGGAGCTGTCACGTGAAGTCCTGTGACCTATGGTGAAGTGACGAGACGTTAAACATGGCATTTGTTGACGGCAGTTAATGATGTGGTTAATGTTTGTTCAATTTAGGAACGGTGTGTGCGCTGCCAATATTTTTATTAGCTTTGATAAATGTGAAAATTATCATATATAATGAACATCACAACAGCGTTACGCCATTAAATGTTCACGTTTAATGTCAAACGAGGCTAATTAAGCAATACAATGAACGCTTCATGCAGCAGCTTGCATTACATTAGACAGCCAGAGTGTACTGAGTCATGTGGCAGCCGGTGCTTGGTAACGCAGCAATGCCGTGTTATATAGCGTATGTACTGAGACGTTAACTATGTACGTTAACTCGCTTGAGCAAAGAAATCTGCTTGTAGTGGAAAAACGCAAACGAACTAGTTAGACTGACTAGTGGGAATATAATGACTCATAGACAGCCGGCAAATTTTCGCCGTAGAATGTCGCACATTAAATACGAACAGTTGACAAAAATGCCACTTCATTTTAGGGTGTCGCACATCAAATTTATACAGTCGACAAAGCTGTATCTTTGCAGTAAAGGATCGCATATCAAATATAAACCGTCGACAAAAATTTGTAAAATGGAAGCACTTGTAGTGACAATGCTGCTATGAACTAGACGACGAACAACTTACAACAGATAACATGTTCGCCACTTTGTAGGCAGGTGGAGGTACGTAAGTCTTTTGTAACTGCTTCTAAAAAAATTAAGATGTATAATAAAGAAACATGCGTTTCTCTTCACTTGCTATTGCGTTGTGATGTTGTGACGTCACGAAACCAGGGAGACACAGTGACGTCACGAGACCAGGGAGACACAGAGACGTCACGAAACCAGGGAGATACAGTGACGTCACGAAACCAGGGGACACAGTGACGTCACGAAACCAGGGAGACACAGTGACGTCACGAAACCAGGGAGACACAAAACGTGGTCAACATCTCTCAATTACGATCAACGCCAGCTAAGAATACGGCGATATCTAGGACAAAATTGTCCCAATTCTAGTGATTAACGCTCGCTTAGATATAATTTTTACATGAATATAACTATAACTATATAGAAGAAATGAAATGTTCATACTATACTATTCAGAACAAAATACAAATATATGATTATATGTGCACAAAGTGAGACCTCAAAGTTATTGTGTGTTTGTGTTTGTGTGTGTGTGTGTGTGTGTGTGTGTGTGTGTGTGTGTGTGTGTGTGTGTGTGTGTGTGTATGTGTGTGATGTGTGTGTGATTGTGTGTGTGTGAGTGTGTGTGTGCGTGTGTGAGTGAGTGTGTGTGTGAGGGGGGGGTGTGTGTGAGTGTGTGTGTGAGGGTGTGTGAGTGTGTGTGTGTGGGGTGTGAGTGTGTGTCAGTGCGTGTGTGAGTGTGTGTATTGTGTGTGTGTGTGAGTGAGTGTGTGTGAGTGTGTGTGTGTGAGTGTGTGTGTGAGTGTGTGTATTGTGTGTGTGGGAGTGTGTGTGTGTGTTTGTGTGTGTTTGTGTGTGTGTGTTTGTGTGTTTGTGTGTGTGTGTGTGGGCGTGTGTGGCCACATGAGAGCAGTATCAACTGATGTTTGCTATGTAAACTCGCCCTGTCAGATTCCTTACGAAAAGTCCAGAATTAAGTCGAGTCGAACAAGATTATTAAGTTCACCAACCGCGACTACGTCACCAGTGGGAGCAACGCAAATACCCGACCCACTTTAAAAAGGATAAACAATTTATGGGAATACCAGTATAACGTACGACCCATCCACCAGTCGCACCAGTGGCTGAAATGTCTTGTGTGTTCGAATATTATCTTCTACTGCCCAAACACTGCAAGTAATACGAGCAGCGAGTGATTGAAAACACCCAGAGTCTAACGAAACACTTCGTGAGTGATTCCATAGGCTGGGTAGTAAAAGTGTTGCCAATGTCTCAGCCAGATCAAACGTAAGCAGCAGCAGCAGCAGCAGCAGCGACCCCTGGCGCGCGAAGATGCACAACAACAGCGGCTGACGAATGTCTTACTCGGGGTCTTAGCTGAGTTTAGCCTCGATTAACATGACTCCGTCAGGTGGCAGCACTTTTCAGCCACTCAACTCGTTTGTTTAACGTTAATCTAACGCTTCAGTTTTAACCAAACCACAACACACACAAACTAACGTTTCGGGAACGGTAGATATATATATATATATATATATATATATATATATATATATATACACTCGGAGTGTAACACAAGGACATTACATATACATATATAAATATATATATAAATAAATAAATAAACATATATATATATATATATGTTTGTTTAGTTAATGACTGAAACTTAGTTTGTAAATGCACAAAATTTACTTATAACGGTATCTTAGCATACATACTGTCAATTCGTAACAGCATCATGTTACGAATCTTTTATAACTATATAAACAATAAATACTTATTTCATACTGTGTCATGCTTGCAGCCATATAATGCGACTTTGATCTGGTGTTACTTAATAAATAAATATTTTTTTGCAAAATTACTGAGAGGGAGGGAGGGAGGGAGAGAGAAATAGAGAGGGGGAAGAAAGATGAGAGAGAGGGAGGAAGGGATAGAGAGGTAGAGAAAGAGGAAAGAGAGGGACGGAGTGAGAGGTAATGA
>JAODUO010003642.1:0-5000 GCA_025642075.2 Ridgeia piscesae | reverse complement strand
CATCGAGACGATTCTTGCGGTGAATAAAACTGTTTAATTCAATAATAGTGAGAATTTTCCTAAACGATGACTGTACCTAGTTTGGTAAATGTTATGGCTATATCCAGTGTAGTTCTAAATGGGTTATCTAATTATATTTTAGTCGTACATGACTTATAATATGCATCGGGGTGCCGGCGTAATGGCGTAAACAATACCGAAGGCAAGGCTAAGTTTTTTCTTGGTCAAGTGACGCAAGTTTTAACCAGTCTTGCTATGGGTGTAAGTTCATATATTGGAATTATATGTAATGTTTAAATACTCATAATAATTTGTTAATCTCAAGCCAGTTTAACAGCAGCCGATCATTTAACCGATCTGTCATTCTGTGCTGTCAGTTTATACCTGCCCTTGCTTGGCCTATACCTAGGCCCAAGCCCAGTTAGGCATTGATAACTGTTTTCAATGTTGACTGCCATTCGCTTGTATTTATTATTGATTTGTGTTACTTATATTTTGATGATTGTTCATGTGGAATTTATTTATTCTGATCCTGTTTTATTATTGTGAATAAAATACCACTACAACTATTCCTAATTATAATTAATAATAATGCATTTTACTTCTAGAAATATAAGCATTACTAAGAATTTTTTATTTGTTATTTCTAGTTTATGTATTTAAATGCTTGGCATGGATATACAGTAATTCTGACATAATGTGTTTGATTCATTATTGTAGTTATTTCATGCACTTTGAATTGTTTTATTTCAGAAATCTCGCACCTGAAAGTTACACACATTACGTGTATGCATTATTACAAGCTTCATCTGGCTGAAGATGACACAGCAACATATCTACGCTGTCTAAAGATACTATCTGTCAGTTAACTGTGAAGGTACATAGCCTACAATATATCATAGGCATCATATGCATACACTAAATAATTTTACACAATTTATCTCGCTGAATGTGACACATAATACACATTGAATAATACAGACATCACTTTACAACTTAATTAGAGGGCACTGGAATTAGATGGTTTCTGTACGACACAGGACACACTGGATTATGAACATTCCTGTGTAGATCTTGCAGAATATTGTGAATATTGCAAAAAGACAGTATTGTGAGGTGGAGTAATGTGAGCAGCTTCTTCATCGTGCACTTTATCCCTATGGATGGTAACCCAGAAAGCAGCATTTGGCACACGAGATGTTGGAGTCGGTGACGAAACACTGTGAACATTTATAAACATTACTTCATCAAGATCATGTCGAAATGCAGAATATTATGAAACGGTAAACATGTATTACTGGTCTCAACTGAGTCTGCAGTATTTGTTCAACCTGTAAACACACGGTCACTCATAAACAAGTGAAGTATGACAACTGTGCTTCATTGTGTTGAGTTTGTTATTTAGATAATATTTATTAATAAAGTTATTATTTAATGACATGCATTTATTGATGGTTGATCGTAATGTTTCATATGGTTCTAAACATTGCATAAATTATATTTACTTCATAATTATTTACTGCAGGCTTTCATCAAAACATAGCCATTTGCTGAGTTAACATGCTAACATTAGCCAATATTAACTTATTAATTAAGTTGGTGTTAATGTGAAATTTCTGGTTAATGTATATTTACTACCGTAATTAATGTGGACATGTCTTAATAATTATGGACATTATGGCCGTTTATTCATGTGTATATACAAAGTACGGCTGCTAATTATATATTGATTTATTAATTTATTTATTATTAATGATTTTTATTACATAATTGTTTCATTTATATCTCTTACCATAAGTAAGGTGGTTTTACAAATTTCATGTTTATATAATATTATAAACATATTCATGGACATTGTGGCATTTTACAAAAACAGTTTCTGTCAGTCGAGGTTGCCTGCTAATAATCACCTATTAACTAATTTATTATTACATGACTAGTTAATATGTATTTATTCTCGTAATAAATGTGGTTATGCACACTGCATAATATGAATAAATATCTTCATATTTATGGACTCGGCTGGTCTTAATTAGAATGTTTTGGCCTGGTAACTTGGTGCACTACTTAACTAATATTAGCTAATTAACTGGATTAATTAGTATGAAAAAACATCAGTATTGAAAAAGTATTACTCCATTCAATGTATTTCAAAATGTTGCAAACAATATTTTAATAGTTCTATAAATTACAACGTTATGCCATTTTAAAGTCACTTATTCGAATATTTATCAACAGAAACAAAAATGAGCTTATTTTACCATTATAAGAGATACACACATTTAGCGCAATTGTTTCGTCTTTAAATTGCAATCATTTTGGATCTAATAGCTTATTACCTTTCATTTAAGCCTATATTCTGTGGTAATTTTGTTGAAGTACCTACAGCAGGGCTGCCTACTATATTTTCCGTAACGATCATGGGGTGTGGAGGGGCTGGGTTGTCTCGGAACCATCTGTATACTGTTGGCCCTGGTCCTAAAGTCCATCTCGAGGCTGTAACTAAATCCCAAGTCATTCATTTTGATTAAAACTGATGAATTGTTTCCTTCACTAGTCTGGGTTTGCCCCAACCACCGAAGCAGCCACGGTTTCATTTACTGATAAATTGCAACACGGACTAGTGGTAGTAGTACTTCGTAGTTGCCAAGTTGGGTCGATGATGTTTTCGCGGCAACGCATTTTAGCCGTTTAAAATCGTCAATACTTCACTCAAAACAACTTTCCAAACAATGTATTTGCTAGGATTTTATTAAACATACGTGTCATGGAAGATTTTATCAAAATGTCTTATTAAAACGATGTTTTCCTGCGGTCAACTGCGAAATTGACGGCAACCAGCAGACAACCGGAAGTAACTAATACCTCTTGTGCTAAGTTGACCTTGCTGCGCTACTCTAGCGGCCTTGAACCCGGAGACAGCAGTCCACTGCATATAAGTCCGTGATATTAATTTGTCTCCCTGGTTTCGTGACGTCACTGTGTCTCCTAGGTTTCGTCACGTCAATTTGTCTCCTTGGTTTCGTGACGTCACCGTGTCTCTCTGGGATGATGACGTCACTGTGTCTCCCTGGTTTCGTGACGTCACTGTGTCTCCCTGGTTTCGTGACATCACTGTATCTCCCTGGTTTCGTGGCATCACTGTATCTCCCTGGTTTCGTGACGTCACTGTGTCTCCCTGGTTTCGTGACGTCACAACATCACAACGCAATAACAGGTGAAGAGAAACGCATGTTTCTTTATTATTTATCTGGCGTATTATAAAATTTATATATTTTAGAAGCAGTTACAAAAGACTTATGTACCTCCACCAGCGTACAAAGTGGCGAACATTTTATATGTTGTATGTTGTTCGTCTCTACTTCATAGCAGTTTTGTCACTATAAGTGCTTCCATTTTACAAAACGTCAAGCTTCTTCCTACAAAACACCCTACACGTTTGGTGGGCGACACACTCTGCCCAAGTGACATTGTTGTCGACGGTTTATATATGATATGCGACACTCTACTGCAAAGTGACAGCTTTGTCGACTGTATAAATTTGATATGCGACACTCTACAATGAAGTGACATTGTTGTCAACTGTTCGTATTTCACGTGCGACACTCTACGACGAAGCTTTGCCGACTGTCTATGAGTCATTATATTTCCCACTAGTCAGCCTAACTAGTTTGTTTGCATTATTCCACTACAAGCAGATTTCTTTGCTCAAGTGAGTTAACGTACATAGTTAACGTCTCAGTACATACGCTATATAACACGGCATTGCTGCGTTACCAAGCACCGGCTGCCACATGACTCAGTACACTCTGGCTGTCTAATGTAATGCAAGCTGCTGCATGAAGCGTTCATTATATTGCTTAATTAGCCTCGTTTGACGTTAAACGTGAACATTTAATGGCCTAACGCTGTTGTGATGTTAATTATATATGATAATTTTCACATTTGTCAAAGCTAATAAAAATATTGTCAATGCGCACACCGTTCCTAAATTGAACAAACATTAACCACATCGTTAACTGCCGTCAACAAATGCCATGTTTAACGTCTCGTCACTTCACTATAGGTCACAGGACTTCACGTGACAGCTCCGGCCATTTCACTTAGTGGCTGGTCATTACCTCCAACGTCATGTCACCTTCTAGACTGTGGAAAGTCTTATTTATCAAATAGGTGAATCTAAAAGTCCAGAAACATGTCGTTTTTTATTCTTCCCAGAAACATCGAGTTAATTTCGATCATTCGTTAGTTGTAGGTCTTTCTGCCGTTCGCGTTATAGTTCTAACTACTCTCACCAGACGGCGCACTTTTTGGCGGGATTCATCTTGCTGCCCACCGGACACTTGTACACATGCGCGAACTCTTCGGAGTTTGACAGGCAACCGATCACTCTAAAACACACGGCAATGACGGGAGTGTCACTGGCGGTCCCCTTACACAGGAATATTACATATGAACAGGTACATTTGTCTGCCTGAAGGCAGCAGGCGTGTCATCGTATTGTATTGTCATAATTGCTAGTATCATTATTATTATTGTTCTCATTATTAGCATCCTCCCCCTCCGTCACCCCATCCCTTCCTCATTTTGTCCCCCCCCCCTCACTAACACACTCCCTCCAGCCCCACCCCTTCCCTCCCTCCCTTCAGCCCGTCCCTCCCCTCTCTCAGTCCCTCATCCCTCCCTCTTTCACTCACTTACTCCCTCCCACCACTTCTATCAATCTCTCCGCCCTTCATCACTCCCTCCCTCCATTCATCACTCCCTCCCTCCTTCCCTCCCTCCCTCCTTCCCCCTCCTCCTCCCTCCCTCTCTCGCTCACATCCTCCCTCCCCTCCCTCACTCCCTCCATCACAGGACGTTAAAGATAATTCGCGAAGATACCTGAACTTTCCTGGACTGTGCCGATCAGACTTCACCTGCATTAGGTCAAACTCCGGCCGTGTCGAACCACACAACACCTAGAACACAAGACGGCTAACTCAGACACCAAACATAGG
>JAODUO010003641.1:0-12069 GCA_025642075.2 Ridgeia piscesae | reverse complement strand
TTAAACTTTTAAAACCCTTTAAGGTACAGGTAATAAAAAAAATTATAGACATTTAAAAAACGTCTTTGGGGGAAAAAAAAAAAGTTTTAAAAAATGTAATATAAATAATTTTATCAATTTGTTTAAGAATTGTCACTGTATTTTTTTTAATTAAAAAAAAAATTTTTCCCATAAAAAAAACCCAGGGGCTTTTTAAGCCGACAAACTTTAAAATGTTGGGGAATCCCAATGGGAAAAAAACCCTGAAAACTTTAATATTTCTAAGGTCTGAAATATCCGGTTTGGGAAAATTTTTCTTTATTTTTACCCCCCCGTAAAATTTTAATAAAAGGGTTTTTCCCTAAAGATGGGTGGACACTCTCGCAAAAGCTATGGACCAGAAATTGGGGGTTTAAATCAGTATTTACACAATTTCACAAGTTTTCCTGTTCCCAAAAAAAAAAAATGGAAAAGTTAAAAAAAAAATTTTCTAAGAAATTCTATTATTTTGGATGTACAAACTGGCCGGTGTTTTTTTCCATGCTTAATATTTGGGGGAAACCCTTAAGGTAGATTCGAATCCAAAAATAAATATAGAGCTTAGAAATTTCTGATTAGCAAACTGCCATTTGGTATTTCCATAAAAAAAAATTTTTGGAACATTAACAAATTGGATTAATTGAAACCCCAATAAACAAAATGGCACATGCTATCAAAAGGAAGGAGGGAAGGGCCCTTTTTATATAAGGTTATCAAATTTTCACAAATTTAAAGCAAAATGATGTTTTTAAGAAATTTAAAAAAAATGTACGTTTTTTTCCCTTTTTCCCCCATACAGAAAGTTTTAGGAAAAGAAAAATATGTTTTAAAATCCTGATTTGTACACCCCAATTTAACAAAACCCCCTTATCTTCAAAAAACCCTTCTTGGATTTTCTAAAAATTGTTTGATTTGGGAATCTGTTAAGCATTTTAATGACAAAAACAGGAATATTCCATCCTTGGGAATTTGGCAAAAACCCGTAAAATTTTTGGGCAAATCTTCAACATTTTTAACATTTTGTTTACGGAAATAAAATTTTGTAATTGCAGGTAATCCTTTTTGGGGCTAAGGACAATTTGTTGGTTCTTGCATGTAACCCCCACGATGCGTGTGCCCAAATTTGGGGCAGTATGCTTATAATAACAGTTGTGACCAAATTTTGGGGGTTTTCCTTTTTTTTTGGCCCGGGGGTTTTTTATTATTTATGTAAATGCCAATATAAAAAATCAAGTTTCATCCATTCCGAAGGCTCACATCTCAACCAAAAATAAGCGGGAAAAAACACTTTTTTACAAAAAACATTTTTCCATTTAAAATTTGACATGTGTTTTAATAATCTTTTTACTTCATCCTGAAAACGAAAAAGGGGTTGTTTTTGACCATGATAAAAACACAAATGAAAACTTTTGACCAGGAAAATAATTTTTTTTAAAATTATGGAAAATTTTGGAAAATTTTTTAGCGGGAAAAAAAGGAAAACAATTAAAAAGGAAAAAATTTGAAAAAAAGACAATTTTTTTGGGTTTTTCAACCCAAGATTTTCCAATTTTAAATAAACAGTTGAAATAATAAAAAAAGATTCTTTTTGGCCATTTTTAAATTTAAATGGTACATTAAAATATCAAAAGTATGGGGTAATACTTTTGTTTTTTAAATCCATATTTTTAAACAACAAATTTCTTTAAGAATTGTTCCCAAAAGCTTTAAAAATTGCATCATCATCTTGATGATTTGAAAAGATGGAAGGGGATGTACTACAAATACATTTTAACAACCCTCATACAGTGTCTAATCCCTGTGTTTTTTTGCGCATGCATGCACACCTGCAGCTGCCGTGCGCTGCAGCTGAAACTAAAATGAAAATTCGTTTAAACATTTGGGGCGTAGTGTTTAATTTTGTTTGTGGATGTACTGCGCTAACATATTCTAAAGAAAAATTTCTTTTTCCAAAATTTAAATATATCTAAAATATGTCCCTATACTCAAGTTTTTAAATTTTGGGAAATTTTTGTATTCTGCTATTAAATAAGGGTTACATTTTTTAAATATGCTTTATTGTTTATTTGCACAGTTTTAACAATTTTATTTTATGTTTGGGTTTAAATTTGTTTTTGAAAACTTACACCCTCATGAATACCTCGGCTCCCATATCACTTTTTGGCATCAAAATAATTTAATAAATTTTTTTTATTTGGGGGATTGTTTAAATTAAGTTTTTTTTAATTTTTCATCAATTTTTAATTACACCCCCAAATTTGACATGAAAAAGGGTTTTAAAAAAATAAGCTTTTCTTTTTAAAAAGGTAAAATTTTAAAATATTTAATAATAATATTATTAAAAAAAAACTTGGAATTTTGGTTTTGGTTTTTGGGGGTTTTTTTGGGGGGGGTTTGGGACTGGGGCTCTGGGGCTCAATTTCCCCCCCCGGGGGGCCCTTAAATGACACCATGAACACCCAAACAAAAAACCCCCCAACACAACAACTCCCCAAAACCTAAAAACCTCATAAATCTAAAAAATTTTAAAATTTAAAGTACTTCCATGCATATCTTAAATAAATGATTATCATTATTATTAAATATGATCATTATTGTGTTTATTTGCACAGTATCATACAATCATTCCCATTTTCTACTGCTTGTGTTAATTTGTGTTTTGAAAATCTTACACCTTCTCATGTAATATCCTCTTGGCTCCACATATCACTGTGTATTGCATCAAATATTAATGTACTGACCATCAATACATTTTCTATTTGCGTAGCCAACTCGCATTACTCCATGCTTTACTTCCCAGCATCATTCAACACTGAGTACCACCTCAAAGACCTGTTGAGAGTCATAGCACACAGAGGAATCTGGTCAGATTAATGCCTTTGTCATCTGAGTGGTCACGCAATCCACAGATCATTTCCATAATGACATCATTATTGACAACAGCTGACCTCTCGGCTGCATCTGTCAGGTCAGCTTCCTTCACGAGAAATTACCTCTTCACAAGTCCATATGGATTCTATATGAACTGGTTGGCCTTTCACTGTTGGCTTCAACATGTCTGGAGCATAGATGTGGCTTTATGGTTACATTCCATGTGGTATAACGCAGTCCTTTCAAGTCGGAGAGAAACCCTTCTCAACACAGACTGTGGTAACTTGGTCTAGCCTGCAGTTCCTAGGGATTGAGTTCTATTGCATCTGTCAATCTTGTTTTGACAGTGTGTTATGTTCATGTTCTGAATAACAAATTCATATGTATGTTTGTAATCCTGCATTTCTATTCAGCATAATAGCAAATACACACACAAATTGTTAAATAATGTATGTGCATCAAAGAAACTACCATGTTTATTTTTATTGGAGGTCTGTGGCACTGCCAAACAACTTTTCCTCAGTCTATGTCAAATACTGGAGACCTTAATTTGCATTTTTGATTCACAACATGTCTGTGCAAAAACAAAAGACTCACAAATTATGAGTTTCATGTAAAAAAACTGTATGTATTTTTCTGACTAAAATATAACTAAAATTTTCTTACAAACATTTTACTAGAATAGCTTGGTAAACAGTTGTCATTCTGAGCATCAGTGTTGAAGGATGCTTTATGTTGAAAGTTCCGTAGCATTGTATGCTAGTAATAAATTTCTATATTCCCTTCCTTTTGCTACAGTTTGTTTTGTCTCTCATTCAACACTAACATGCAGTTGGACAACATGTTATCGAAAGATGCATTCCTACTCTGACCGATATGAGACAATCCAAGAGCGGATTATGATATTATCACATTGTAACTTTCCATTAGTTGTTCAGTATTCCATTGAAACTAGGGAGATTGTGTTAGTGCCAATGATCAACAATAAATAGAAATCTATAAAACTGTAAGGGAGGATGTGTTGCCGAATCTTGATTACTTTAAATGTACCTGATTGTATGTTAGTGAGTAAGTGTTAGTGTGTGTGTTAGTGTGTGTGTTAGTGTGTGTGTGTGTGTGTGTGTGTGTGTGTGTGTGTGTGTTTTCATCCCATGTTCATGCGTTTTCATTGGGGCCCTCGCGGGCAAAATCTGGCCCGCAGCCCCCCCCGCCCTGCAGTAATTTTGGCCCCGCCCCCGCACCCCCCACCCACCCCCCACACACACACACACACACACACACACACACACACACCCCACACACACATATATATTCTTCAACAGTTTATATATATATATATATATATATATATATATATATATATATATATATAAAACCTTTAAATAGTTAATTTAAGTCTTATTTTACATGTAAAGCACTTTTGAACATGTACAATATTATGGAGAGTGCTATATAAATGTTGTATGTAATAATAAAAATAATTACTTAATTAATCAATCAACAGCATCAAAGGCCTAATAAAAAACATTTATTAAATATTATTTTAAGAGTGTCCGAAATGTGTATTAGTGAGTGGGATTATGTCCGATGGGGTTTTGTCTGAGTGGGGTTTTGTCCTGGATTCATAATTCGTATGCACGCATGCACAGCATATATTCATTGCACACAGGCAGTCGTGCAAGCAACACACAGTGTCACACACACACACACATAGCTATCAGGTAATCCACCAACTAATAGGCACAAACAATGCGCAAATTTTGAGACAAACTGCGCGGGCTGAAAAAGCTGAGCCCGCACCCGCCCCACAACTATATCATTCGGCCCACCCCGCATATTTTTTGCCATATCCTGGGCCGCAGCCCGCACCGCCCCATGGATACCAGCCTGCGGGGGCCTGCAGCCCGCACCGCACTGGTCTGGCCCACAGCTCGCACCACCCCGCAACAAATAAAAAATCCAGCCGCAGGCTGCAGCCGAAACCCGCCCCTCGCAGGGCCTTAGTGTGCATGCATGCGCAAGAGAGAGACACACAGACAGAGATAGAAAGACTTTGTACATGCAGGCGTATGTACATGCATGTATTTAGTAAGGTACAATCCACTCCATCTACAAATCATAAACAAACGGATAAAGGTCAACTACAGTGCTGTGTACGAATTAGACTTAGACGAGAATGAAATGTGTTTGTGTAAAAATCAATGTAATTTAGGAGAACTATGATTATACACACCATCAAACACAGTTTTGATATGTGAATGTTACACCATTGATTAAAAATGCCAAAAAATGAAATGCGTTTTTCATTATATAGTTTCATAGCTGTTGTAGTTTGTTTAAGTGAAAATGGAATAACTCAGTTGGGAAATTAATCAGATAATTAAGTTCATTATGGGCAAAAGTCTGCTCTTTTTTAGCAAATTGTTATCTTCTTTTTTTAGATCCAGCTTTGCAGTGTCGCTATGTTTCCATTAATAAACATTGTTCCATCCCTAACTTCTAAAGTTATTTTCCTGGAATCAAATGTTTTCATTTGTGTTTTCCATCATGGAAATCAATAACACACCAGGTTGTTCTTGTTTGCAGGATGTAAGTAAAACGATTACTTAGAAAGCACATCGTCAATTTCAAATGGAAAAACTGCTAATTCTGATGTAACAAAAGCTGTTATTTCCCGCTCTATTTCTAGCGTGTGTTAGATGTGAGCCTTCGGAAGTGTGATGCAACACTTGATGTGTTGATTATACTTGGCATCTTACATAAACTGACATCCAAGGACAGCCTAGTTGCACCTGGTGGTGCGATGTGTACTTGCCATAAGCGAGACGTCTCGACAGACAAAAGACACCTGGAGCCTGCGCATGTGAACCCACTCCAGATTGGTCAGCATTCACAAACTTGCTGGCGATATGTTATTAATTGACATGACTGCCTGGAGGCTGGATACACATCCGCATCAGTTGTCCCCTCTTCCAGTGCAAGACCTCAGACCACCCATGAGTCTCTACGTCCTGGCCATCATGGCAGGTTACCTGTCTAAGTGAGCGGAAAATAATGATGTCCGTAATGACAATGTTAGTAATTGTTTGTGATTTTGTGACTGAGCTAAAGGTTAAACGGTTGATGCTAAATCTCCCATGGGACTGGATATATTGGGCCAATGTATGTCATTACCTCGTTATCAGATATGCAATGAGGTCTAAACATTTTTTTATTTATGGGTTTATCTAATATGCTAAGTTTTGTGCATGATTTGTAATGCAGTTTTTGTTATCTGCTGTACAGAATACAGCACTCAAATGCACGAACTACCGTTTCTGTTTCTGAATCGTTTATCTTGTATGAAATAGACATTAATCGATTACATGTATTTACAGCATTGCTATGAAAACATGGATCATTGAAAGCATAATTACGCTGTTGTATCTCCTGAACTAACAACCTTCTGTGCAGAATGAATGTCACCAATAGCAGTTTGTTTTTATTGGGGTGCATATTATACATACCAGTTCGTATAATTGCATCAAAGTTGTTTTTTATCAGGTACTACACAGTAGGCATTATGTTTATGGCTTACTTCAGTGATCTAAGCTGCTATATTTGAGTTTTATGGTTATTACAGAATCATACCTTAAGGTTCACCTCAAACCTATTAGAGCATGGAGAAAGACAACACCTGGACCACCTGTTTGTACAGTGCTCTAAAGCAGCCTGAATCAGTAATCTTCGTTAGCACAACATTTATGTTTTTACACTGTTACACATTTTATTTGCTTGACCTTAGCATGAGAACATTCTTGTGTATATTAGTAGTCACATAGGTACTGATTAGACTTCTGCCTAATCTGTCTGGTACGCATAGCTTTATGCAGAGACCCGTGTCCACCCATCATTTGGACGGGTAAAAACCATTGTGGATGGGTAGAAATATGGTTGGACTGGTGGTGGATGGGTAAAAAAATGAAGGAGCAAAAAAGGTGTTCCAAAACCATAGATATTGTCAGTTATGCCTTAGAAATGAGTGTAAATGGTGTCACATGTGTGTTTTTAGTCCATTTCAGGTCATCAGACACATTTTAAAAGTTTTTGGCTTAACAGTTAACATCCATGGGTCCACCAAAACATGTGTGACTGGCAATAATTTGGCCCAGCTTAAAGCCCTACTGGCACGTGACAGGGACCCCAAGGAAGGTCAATTAAAAAAAATCACAGTAGAGCAATTACTTGAAACTAACATTGAGTAACACATCTGATGTGTCATGATTGACTGAGGTGTGCCTTTTACAAACTGTGCTTTCTTTTATTCCACCAAAGACAGTTGTTTAAACTGTCATATATCACTCTTAATTTGTGAGTTGCACCTGTACCTTGAAGTCTCTGATTGATTTTGCCTAAGCCAGTTGACACAGACGACACCTAGTATTAATTACCTGTATGAAGATGTTCAGTGCAATTATATTATAAACGGATAAGTCTAACGAGAGACGTAAATCCACTAATTGTCGCGTGGTGTAACTTGGCCTACCAAGTTTGGCGACCTCATATTAATTAATTGTAGCACCTATGTCTGGCTGTGACTTTCACAATATTCCAAAATATTTTGCATTAACCATTTTTATGGCACACATGGACACATTTCACTAATTGATGGTGTAATTTTCAATTATGCTACATTGTTCGTTTTCCAATACACCCCTTGGGGGAAAAAATTTAATGAAATTTTCGGGACATGAATCTACACAAGATTTTTTAAATAAGGGTAATTTTGGTTTTATTTTTAACTTTATATTTTTCTTTCTGCTTTTTTTTTGGCAATTTTTTAAACTGAGGTGGAAAAGTTTGGGTTAAAAAAATCCTTTTTGGGAAAAGGGTTGGATGAAAAAAAATTTACTTTAATTAAAATTTCAACCCTCAATTATGAAATTGGTTTTCCCAAAGTTATAAAAATTTAATCAAAATTTTTAAAAATAGTAAAGTCACAAACATTCTAAAAAAAAAGACCCAAACTTTGGGACCAAATTTTAACCCCCAAATTTAAAAAAATTTAAAGTTTTTAATTATTTTAATAAATTTTAATTGCCAAAAAGAAAATTTCATTTAAGGTTAAATTTTTTTCTAAATTTTTTTCTTGCAAAAAAACTTAGGAAAAAAAATAGAGACTTTCAAGGTTTCCAAATTTCAACCACAAATTTAAAGTTTTTAAAAGGGCGTTTTAAAACAACTGCTTTGGTTTAAAAAAGAAAAACATTTGTAAAAGGCACACCTAGTCCCCAATTTTTAAAACACCCTCAATTGTTAAATGTTAGTTTCCCAAAAAATTTTTAATGGAAAAATTTTTTTTAAATTGGGCCTTCCTTTTTTGGGGGGCCCCTTGGGGGCCCCGTTGCCAATTTGGGTTTAAGCCCCGGGCCCAAATTAAATTTCCCATTTTAACATTTTTGGTGGCCCTGGAATGGTTAAAAAAATGGTTAAGGCCCGGGGTTTTTAAATTTTTAAATTTTGTCTTTTTGGGTGAAAGGACTTTTTAAACCCCTCCAAATGAAAAAGGGTGGACCAAGGGTTTTTTTAATTTTTAAAGGCTAAAACCCTCCAGAAAAAAGTTGGCCAAAAATTAATTCCCGTACCTTTTGGGGGACCCCATTTTAATTTTTAAAAACAAAAAATGTTTCATGCCCAAAGGCAACAAAAAAATGTGAACCATTTTAAAAACATAAATGTTTCTAAGGGGAAAATTTTTTTTTTTCCCCCGGAAAAAATTTTTCCCAAAAGGGGGCCCCTTGGGCCCTTTTTTTAAAAAAAAAGGGGGGAAAAAAAAAAAAATTTTTGGGGGGAAAAACCCAAAAAACAGGTGGTCCAGGTGTTGTCTTTCTCCATGCTCTAATAGGTTTGAGGTGAACCTTAAGGTATGATTCTGTAATAACCATAAAACTCAAATATAGCAGCTTAGATCACTGAAGTAAGCCATAAACATAATGCCTACTGTGTAGTACCTGATAAAAAACAACTTTGATGCAATTATACGAACTGGTATGTATAATATGCACCCCAATAAAAACAAACTGCTATTGGTGACATTCATTCTGCACAGAAGGTTCACTGTGCGGGAGGCAGGGTAGTGATGACAGGTTGTTAGTTCAGGAGATACAACAGCGTAATTATGCTTTCAATGATCCATGTTTTCATAGCAATGCTGTAAATACATGTAATCGATTAATGTCTATTTCATACAAGATAAACGATTCAGAAACAGAAACGGTAGTTCGTGCATTTGAGTGCTGTATTCTGTACAGCAGATAACAAAAACTGCATTACAAATCATGCACAAAACTTAGCATATTAGATAAACCCATAAATAAAAAAATGTTTAGACCTCATTGCATATCTGATAACGAGGTAATGACATACATTGGCCCAATATATCCAGTCCCATGGGAGATTTAGCATCAACCGTTTAACCTTTAGAACAAAAACCAAAATTTATCCCGCCTTCCGGCATCAATTTGTCAATTAAATAACCCCTATGGGCCCGGCAAGTTTGGTTTAATTTTCCCGGGGGGGCCCAATTGGGGGTGGGTTCCCCCCAGGGGCAGGCCTTCCCCGGTGTCTTTTGTCTGTCGAGACGTCTCGCTTATGGCAAGTACACATCGCACCACCAGGTGCAACTAGGCTGTCCTTGGATGTCAGTTTATGTAAGATGCCAAGTATAATCAACACATCAAGTGTTGCATCACACCCCAAAGGTCAATTAAAACCAGAAAAGACGGGGGGTAAAAATTTTTTTCAAAAAAGCATTTTTCCGGACCCATTGCTTTTTTAAGTAATCGTTTTACTTACATCCTGCAAACAAGAACAACCTGGTGTGTTATTGATTTCCATGATGGAAAACACAAATGAAAACATTTGATTCCAGGAAAATAACTTTAGAAGTTAGGGATGGAACAATGTTTATTAATGGAAACATAGCTGCAAAGCTGGATCTAAAAAAAGAAGATAACAATTTGCTAAAAAAGAGCAGACTTTTGCCCATAATGAACTTAATTATCTGATTAATTTCCCAACTGAGTTATTCCATTTTCACTTAAACAAACTACAACAGCTATGAAACTATATAATGAAAAACGCATTTCATTTTTTGGCATTTTTAATCAATGGTGTAACATTCACATATCAAAACTGTGTTTGATGGTGTGTATAATCATAGTTCTCCTAAATTACATTGATTTTTACACAAACACA
Organism: Ridgeia piscesae; assembly: GCA_025642075.2. Classification (NCBI taxonomy): domain Eukaryota; kingdom Metazoa; phylum Annelida; class Polychaeta; order Sabellida; family Siboglinidae; genus Ridgeia; species Ridgeia piscesae. The sequence continues at coordinate 1,944 of JAODUO010003641.1, read as the reverse complement.
TTTCATTCTCGTCTAAGTCTAATTCGTACACAGCACTGTAGTTGACCTTTATCCGTTTGTTTATGATTTGTAGATGGGGTTTGCCTTTTTAAAAATCTTTCCCCCTATGTCTTTTATTTTGGCGTTTTTTTATAGCCCAAACCCGCGGGGGGGGGTTTTCGGCTGCACCCCTGGATTTTTTTTATTTGTTGGGGGGGGTTAAAAACTTGGGCCCCAAAATTGCCGGGGGTTTAAACCCCCGGGGCTGGTACCCAAAATGGGGGGGGGTGGGGCCCCGGGAATATGGAAAAAAAATATGCGGGGGGGCCAATGTATGGGTTGGGGGGGGTCGGGCCCCTTTTTCCCCCCCGATTTTTTCTAAAATTTTGGATTTTTGTCCTATTATTTGGGTTTGGGATTTTAAAATTTTCTACACACACCCATTTAAAAAAAATTAGCGGGCATGGTCGAGAGTTAGGAAAAAATTAAAAATTTTTACCCTTTTTCCCCTTTCTTTTAAAATAAAAATTTAATAAATTTTTTAAATTTGGCCTTTTTGGCGGGAATTTTAAAATTAAAAAATTATTTTATTAATAAACATTTAAAATTTTCATTTAAAATTGTTTACATTAAAATAAAAACTTAAATTAACTATTTAAAATATATATATATATATATTATATATATATATATATATATATATATATAAACTTTGAAAAATTATATGTGTGTGTGTGGTGTGTGTGGGGTTGTGTGTGTGTGTGTGTGTGTGTGTGGTGTTTTGGGGGGGGCTTTGCCCCGGGGGAAATTAGCAATTTTGAGGTGTCCCCCCCCAAAAACGTTTTTTAGGCATTTTGAAAAATTGGAAAAGACACACACACACCCCAAAACACACACACACCCCAACCCCACACACACAACACACACACAAGCCACTCCCCCGCCCCCACAGAAAACAATTTTTTTACACACTAACACAATCTCCCTAGTTTCAATGGAATACTGAACAACTAATGGAAAGTTACAATGTGATAATATCATAATCCGCTCTTGGATTGTCTCATATCGGTCAGAGTAGGAATGCATCTTTCGATAACATGTTGTCCAACTCATGTTAGTGTTGAATGAGAGACAAAACAAACTGTAGCAAAAGGAAGGGAATATAGAAATTTATTACTAGCATACAATGCTACGGAAGTTTCAACATAAAGCATCCTTCAACACTGATGCTCAGAATGACAACTGTTTACCAAGCTATTCTAGTAAAATGTTTGTAAGAAAATTTTAGTTATATTTTAGTCAGAAAAATACATACAGTTTTTTTACATGAAACTCATAATTTGTGAGTCTTTTGTTTTTGCACAGACATGTTGTGAATCAAAAATGCAAATTAAGGTCTCCAGTATTTGACATAGACTGAGGAAAAGTTGTTTGGCAGTGCCACAGACCTCCAATAAAAATAAACATGGTAGTTTCTTTGATGCACATACATTATTTAACAATTTGTGTGTGTATTTGCTATTATGCTGAATAGAAATGCAGGATTACAAACATACATATGAATTTGTTATTCAGAACATGAACATAACACACTGTCAAAACAAGATTGACAGATGCAATAGAACTCAATCCCTAGGAACTGCAGGCTAGACCAAGTTACCACAGTCTGTGTTGAGAAGGGTTTCTCTCCGACTTGAAAGGACTGCGTTATACCACATGGAATGTAACCATAAAGCCACATCTATGCTCCAGACATGTTGAAGCCAACCCTGAAACCCAACCCCGTTATATTAATGGTTTTTTGAAAAAATAATTTTCTGGGGAATATAAGTTGCAGCCGAGAGGTCAGCTGTTGTCAATAATGATGTCATTATGGAAATGATCTGTGGATTGCGTGACCACTCAGATGACAAAGGCATTAATCTGACCAGATTCCTCTGTGTGCTATGACTCTCAACAGGTCTT
>JAODUO010003639.1:0-12087 GCA_025642075.2 Ridgeia piscesae | reverse complement strand
GCCCCCCGGCGGGCTAATCCGCCGAATTTTCTATTTTTTTTATAAACAACTCCAAATTTATTGAATATGTTGTTCATGGCTCCAAGAAGGTTTATTGTAGTATGATTTAACTTACTTTGGAACATAATTGTCGATGATGGGTACGACGTTTCAACCCGTCAGCTACAGGCCTTGTTCACGTACTGGTGTCACAAAAGCCGGCAAAATCACGAGACTGTCTTTTCGGCGTAGTTACGCAGCCGACCGACAGTCGATTACGCGAGAGTAGTATGGGCACGATACATCATTGGCTTCCACACACGAAGACCCAGTGAACTGACGTTGTCTTTGTATCAGAACCAGTTTGTGTTTGTAAATGCGTACAGGCCCTACTTTTTCATAACAGGTTGGAAATGGGCATAATTTAATGCCAAACATGATATGCATATCTTCATACTTCATACCCACAGTGTACATGTATATAATGAAATGTTTTACACACGGTTGTGTACATAACCATATAATAAGTCAAATACATAATTATACAGTACAACGAAACACTAAATTATGACATCAAAAGGTGAGGGGGGCAACATGGTCCGTGTATATACAGTTTAGACAAATGCAAAACAACAATGTCAACGGTGAAATTGATGTCAAGTATAAATACAACAAGATATGAGGTTCCGCAGTAGTGGTGGAGGAGCCGAGGTGATGGTGAAGCCCAAAAATTTAAAAGCGACTTACTCGATCAATTCCAAAATCGGACTGGGAACTCTTCGCGGTCTTTTCCCATGATGCCAAGGATGGATTAAACCACAACTGCTGAGGGATGGAAGGTTGGTTTAGACAACCGTTTTCTTAAAAGTTTTACTTTTGGTTCTACCAAGAAGTTGACATTTATGGTGATCACATAGAAGGTGTAAATTCTGTGAAAATCGCACTATAGACAACATTGTTTTCCCAGGTTTACAAAACTTGTTAAAATTTTGGACATTTCTTCTAGGAAGGAAGAATGACATAATATTTAATTTATAAATTATGTGTGACATTTCTTTCATTTTGTTTCCAGGACCCCTTTAAAAGGGCCAAATATCGAAGGTTACAACAATTTTATTCAACTTAAATAGACATAATATGGACACCTCCTGAAAAGCTGATCGACCGGGATCCGAATCCCCTCAGCGACAGAAGGGGCCTACGGGACCTTAAAAATTTCATCGATGAATAGGTGAAAATCCCAAACAAGTATAAAACCCGCAACTATGTATCACACAACTTTTGTACAGGGGTTTTTAACCGATGCGCAATAAATTAAACACGCGCCCCCGAATGAGAATTTCCGCCCTATTGAACCCAGAAGAAAAAAACCGGTAAACCCTCACAAATTCCCCCAAAGAACTTGGGCCAAAATTCCCCAAAAATTTACTGCTGAACAATCCCGAGGGGAATTTGGTTCGTGTTTTCCCGTCAAGGGAAAAGCATTCCACTTTTAATTCCCCGGGAAAAAAGATTTCAAGACCCTTTTACGAAAATTTATTTTTCCCCCTCTGAAGATACACCATCCCAAAGCTTTCCCTGTAACTGCACCGGTATAAATTTCTCTGATAGAAAATATGCGCCTAAGAAGAAAGTATTCTTCGAGATTCCATTCACAATAGAAAAAGTTGCCGCACGTGATTAATGTAGAAACGTGGGGGGGGAATTTTGGGGATAGGGAAAGTGAAAGAGCCGCAGTGTTTCATCGATTTGTAATTGCATGTCCAAACAGTTGAATTTGGGTTTCCCGTCTATGGAAATATTTGTCAGACCATCGACTGGGGAAGTCTGATATTTCATGAGTAAAACCGGGGCCGGTCTGAAGATTCATCCGTCGAAACAAGATACCATTTTCCCCCCCAAACACACGTCATTGGCCATTTTTTGCGAATCGCCCTAATCCTGTCTACACTGCACAATTTGGTTTTGAAAGCCCTTTGTAATGACATCATTCCCATATTCCAGAAAAATAAGAGGGTACCATTAAATTTTGGGAGGAAGTAAACCGAGTTGATTACCCCTCAAATTTTGCCGTTCGAGTAAAATACGACCATTTCTTTCAAATCTATTCCTGACTGCAAGCCTATCTCCAGTAAACCGGCTTTAGAAGGATGCCCGGGACATTCTACAAGATTTCTAACTTCTCCCGGGGGTATTGTTGAGATCAGTTCACCCCTTGGCGTGCACAAGGGTTTTCAAAAACCCATTGAATCAAAAAAAGATACTTTGAAGACTTTTTTGACGAAACAAAAAAGACCTTGATTTCCCTCTTCCCAATGGGTATGGTAAACAACTAGCCCACAAAGTGTCCAAAATTTGACATAAAAAATTTATGACCAGGGGCCAATAAAGAATCGATCGGAAATAACGGTTTTTAAGCCAAGGGAGACCTACCAGTTTGTCGTTTCCTTTTTGTGACCAAAATTGGGGTTCCAAAATGGGCAAGATGGCGATGAGGAAAGGGCTAAGGGCACCTTTCCCATCTGGACAACATTACAGTAAAAACCCCAGGGAAAATGATGAAAATGTGAAAAAGTTCCATGAAGCAATTCAGCGGAGAAGTCCTACCCTCAACGAAACCAGGTCTGTGGAATCTAAGGCATCTATCAACATACTTGGTTACTGTGTGGGTGATGCGGTGTCATCAAACCAGATCAGGAGCGACTTCGCCCCCTCCAGGACTATCCTCCTCCAACAAATGTCAGCTCTCTCCGTAGAGTGGTGGGGGCCAAAAAGGTTTTTGCTTTCTTGTGAATGCTACATCCTTCCCCCTGGATGAATCTGCCCTATCTGCTTTGACCTACTGAAAAGGAACTTGAGAGAGCTACACTCCAATCCATTTATGAAAGCCAAACGTTTGTGGTTGAATGTGATGCATCAGAGGTTTGTGTCTGTGCTACACTAAACTAATGTGGACGACCTGTTGCATTCATGTCAAGAACACTCCAAGGTAGTGAACTCCGTTGAAAAAGAAGCAACACCTATCATAGAAGCTATTCGTAAATGGCGCCATTTCCTTGCTGGTCGCCATTTCACTCTAGTGACAGATCAACGCTCAGTGGCCTTCATGATTGACAACAGAAAACATTCAAAGATTAAGAACAAAAAGATCCAATCCTGACGACTGGAACTGGCTTCATTCAGCTACACAGTGAAGTATGACCAGGCAAGGACAACGTGGCACCGGACTCATCCCCACGTGCATTCATTGCTTCCATGTCAACATCAAGCCTCTCAGAGATCCACAATGGGTTGGTCACCCAGGTGTAACTCGAATGTTACACTTTGTGAGGTCAAAGACATGCCATTTTCAACGGGAAAATGTCAAGAAAACTTGTCAAAATGCAGAATCTGTGCTGAGTTTAAAAACCCCAGTTCTATCGTCCAACTTCTGGAACACTGATAAAGTCTACGCAGCCAATGGAACGACTCAGTATTACTTCAAAGGACCGCTACCTACAACATCACGGAATGCATACATACTCACAGTGGTGGATGAGTACTCACTTTCCCTTTTGCATTTCCATGCCAAAACATGCACTCATCAACTGTGATCAAATGCCTAGACCAAATATTTACTCTGTGCGGCATGCCTAGCTACATTCACTCTGACCGTGGTACATCATTTCTTTCACAAGAACTCAAGGAATACCTGTCTCAACGAGGCATAGCAACAAGCAAATCCCCACCCCAAATTTAACGGGGCAAGGGTTAAAAATTTCTTTTTTTAATCCAAAATCTGCCTGACTCCCCAAACCCTTCCAATTTTATTTGACCCCCCCAGAAAACCACCCGCATGAGAGATTCTTCAGCTTCCAGCGTCGCTCATCCTGTGGCACATCGATGCCCTCGTGGCTGCATTCCCCAGGACCCGTCCTGCTCCGGAGATTCGTCCGAACAAGCAAAAATAATCCTCTTGTGGACCAAGTAGAGCTACGAGATGTCAATCCGATGTATGCAAATGTGCGGTACATGGACGGTCGGGAATCCACGTTTTTTTTCGTGACCTGGCTCCTTGCCCATCTGTCCCAATGGATGCTACAAAGTATTCGCAAGCAGATCCCAGTGAAACTGTAGAAGCAAATGCGCCAATCCTTACCTTACATCCAGATCCTGAACCGTGCTCACCAACTCCAGTGCGCGAAACTCGACGTTCTACTCGTGAAGTCAAACCACCATCTTGCTATGGTTGGTGACTTGTATCTTCTAGGATAGAAAACAATGATATAAACTTTGAATTAAAATTTTCCAGGGACATTTCTTGCGAGGAAGGAAGAATGACATAATATTTAATTTACAAATTATGTGTGACATTTCTTTCATTTTGTTTCAAGGATCTCGTATTGTCTACCTGACTTTTAAGTTGAATAAAGCCTAATATCGAAGGTTACAACAACCCTTATAAAGTTATAAGCAAATACTAGTTAGTGCATTACCAGAGGCTCATATAGAGAGGGTAGTTTAGCGAAAGGGGCACAAAACCTCAAATTACACCTTTTGAAACTCGAAAAATATCGCCGCCGGAAATTCATCACCGCTCTGCTCTCGCTGTCGGCTCGGCTTCCATCGGGACATCGTCAGACGGAAGGGACAGGTGTTAGTCAATGTTTTTCACAACTTTCAAAGGTAAAAACCTTCCAACTGTAGCCCAAACCCCCCCCCGGCCCAGGAAGATGTAAGCCCACAAAAAGGGTGTCGTCCGCCATTCCCCGTGCGCCCAAAAGATACCCTATAAAACCAGCATTATGCATTTTTCGTTTCGGGACTTTGGGGGAGGATTAGAAAGTTTTTTTTTGTGAGCGTGGACAGAGCGGTCAAATAGACAGTGAAAGTCGGTGCATTTTCGTATTAAAAAGGGTTTCATTTTTTTTAGAATAAATCAGGTTCAAGCAGAAAGGGAAAGGGGGAAAGTTTGAAAAAATTTTTTGGGGAGCCTGAGGATGAGAAAAATTTTTTCACAGAACTTCATGGGGGGAAATATGCGGGAAAATTTTCAAAACAGACTTCAAAATTTTAGGGAAAAGAAGGGAAAAGTTATAATGGGCCCGGGGACTCCAGTATATTCAGCACGGTCTACGCTTGAATGACAAACTAATGCAGCCATAGCGCTGTTCGTACACAATGATTCACTATTGAATATAGCCAGGTGATCATCCATATAGCTGAATGAACTGGAGCAACGTAGAGTAAATAAAATGTTCAAAGGTTAGGCACGACATACAGCAAAGAATTCGAACCCTGGTTCTGTGGAGTAAAGGGGAAATCCGAAAACCCCCCCCCTCCCCCAGGTGGATCTACGTTTACGATCTTGCTTACAGTTGTACACGTGTTCGTATGTCTGTTGACAACTGCCACAGATAGTGCTACACAAGTATGGTTGAATAAACGTGGTCCTACTTTATCTTCCGAGATGTAAGATATACCACTAAAGCTGCAGTGAGTGTATATGATGTGTACGTATACTACACATCATCGTAGCATTTGGTTCTTTCCCGTTTCCTTAGATATCTCCATTTCTATCCAGTCTTCCTTGATATTGTGTGCCCTGAAAGTTATTCCAAATTTACATTACACTGCTGATAGACAAACATGTCATGCTGACAAGACAGTATTTTTTAAATTTATTTTTAAAAAAAAAGGGGTTTTTGGGGGAAAATACAGCAAACCCCCATGTTATCTTTGCAAAATTTTTTTGTTTAATAAAACATTTTTAAATTTTAATTTGTTAAAATCCCCAAAACAAAATTTGTAACTCGTCCAAAGTTTTTCTGTAATTTTAAAGAAGAAAATGATAAAATATTTTTTTTAAAAATTATGAAAATTAAAAGGGGTTTTGTTTTTTTTAAATTTTAAATTTCAGGTTAAAAAAATTTTTAATTTTTTTAAAATTTATTATCCTATTTTTAAACTTGGCAAAGTCCTTTTAAAGATTTTTTAAAAAATCTTTAATAGGACTTTGCCAATTTTTAAACCTGGGGATAATTTAATAAGAATTATATATAACAGTGTATGTTATTAATGAATACATATCTAGTTGATTTACATATTTTATATATTTTATCATTGTTCTGTCTTTACAATTACAGAAAACTTGTACGAGTACATCTATGTGTGTGATTTATATACATTATTTATTCAAGGAATGTGTTATTAAACAAGTTTTGCAAAGCATAATTGCATGTGTTCTGCTCGTATTTTCTGCAAGACATGTTTTTGTTAAGAATAATTGATGGACAAATACTGTCTTGTCAGCATGACATGTTTGTCTATCAGCAGTGTAATGTAAATTTGGAATAACTTTCAGGGCACACAATATCAAGGAAGACTGGATAGAAATGGAGATATCTAAGGAAACGGGAAAGAACCAAATGCTACGATGATGTGTAGTATACGTACACATCATATACACTCACTGCAGCTTTAGTGGTATATCTTACATCTCGGAAGATAAAGTAGGACCACGTTTATTCAACCATACTTGTGTAGCACTATCTGTGGCAGTTGTACAACAGACATACGAACACGTGTACAACTGTAAGCAAGATCGTAAACGTAGATCCACCTGTGGCTGCATTGTGGAGAAATGTGGAGCGCAGTAGTTGATGCAGTGACTAGAGCGTCGGACTTCTACTCCACAGAACCAGGGTTCGAATTCTTTGCTGTATGTCGTGCCTAACCTTTGAACATTTTATTTACTCTACGTTGCTCCAGTTCATTCAGCTATATGGATGATCACCTGGCTATATTCAATAGTGAATCATTGTGTACGAACAGCGCTATGGCTGCATTAGTTTGTCATTCAAGCGTAGACCCGTATACTGGGTCCGAAACCCCGGCCCCTTTTCCATAGGCGACCCGTTTCCTTCATTTCCTACTAATCTTGAAGAGCTCTGTTATTGACAATTTTACAGCCCCCTAGGCAGAAGTTCTGTGAAACATTCGTGAACTTTTCCTACCTCAGGCTCCCACAAACTTCTTTCAAACTTTACCCCCTTCCATTTCTGCTTGAACCCTCCACAGATTGCCCCTGATTACATCACCAAGCAAAATGACAACTGTATTAATACGCAGAAATGCACCGACTTACAGCTGTCGTAGTTTGACCGCTCTGATGCCACGCTGCACAAAAACATCATTTCTAATCACTCCACACTACATATGTGCTCACAGAAATTCAGACAACCTGCATGGGCCTTTTGGGACAACCCACCTTTTGTGGTCTTACATCTACTCCTGGCGCATCGGGGGAGGGGTTGGTCTACATTTGGAAGGTTTTTACCTTTGAAAGTTGTGAAAAACATTGACTAACACCTGTCCCTTCCGTCTGACGATGTCCCGATGGAAGCCGAGCCGACAGCGAGAGCAGAGCGGTGATGAATTTCCGGCGGCGATATTTTTCGAGTTTCAAAAGGTGTAATTTGAGGTTTTGTGCCCCTTTCGCTAAACTACCCTCTCTATATGAGCCTCTGGTAATGCACTAACTAGTATTTGCTTATAACTTTATAAGGGTTGTTGTAACCTTCGATATTAGGCTTTTTAATTAAAAATAAAATTTTTAAATTTTAAAAAAATGAAAGAAATTCAAAATTTTGTTTAAAATTTTATAAAAATTCTTCCTTCCTCGCAAGAAATGTCCCTGGAAAATTTTAATTCAAAGTTTATATCATTGTTTTCTATCCTAGAAGATACAAGTCACCAACCTAGCGGGATGGTGGTTTGACTTCAGAGTAGAACGTCGAGTTTCGCGCAGGGAAATTGGTGACCACGGTTCAGGATCTGGATGAAAAGGTAAGGATTGGCGCATTTGCTTCTACAGTTTCACTGGGATCTGCTTGCGAATACTTTGTAGCATCCATTGGGACAGTTGGGGGCCCAAGAAAGCCAGGAAACCCGAATTTTTTAAAATTTTTCCGGAGCCCAGGGACGGGTCCTGGGGAATGCAGCCAGAGGGCATCGATGTGCCACAGGATGAGCGACGCTGGAAGCTGAAGAATCTCTCGGGGTAGTGTTTGTCGATGTCGAGAGGAGCGATCGGATGGAATGCAGAGCATCTGGAAGGACAACCTCCCATTGGGAGTCAGGCAGATTTTTGGACTTGAAAGAAAGACGGACAGTTTTCCAGACGATACCATTGTATATTTTACTTGCCCGTTACCAATAGGGTGGTAGGGTGTGGATTTGCTTGTTGCTATGCCTCGTTGAGACAGGTATTCCTTGAGTTCTTGTGAAAGAAATGATGTACCACGGTCAGAGTGAATGTAGCTAGGCATGCCGCACAGAGTAAATATTTGGTCTAGGCATTTGATCACAGTTGATGAGTGCATGTTTTGGCATGGAAATGCAAAAGGGAAAGTGAGTACTCATCCACCACTGTGAGTATGTATGCATTCCGTGATGTTGTAGGTAGCGGTCCTTTGAAGTAAATACTGAGTCGTTCCATTGGCTGCGTAGACTTTATCAGTGTTCCAGAAGTTGGACGATAGAACTGTGGTTTTAACTCAGCACAGATTCTGCATGTTGAGCAAGTTTTCTTGACATCTTCCGTTGAAAATGGCATGCTCTTTGACCTCACAAAGTGTAACATTCGAGTTACACCGGGGGGGGGGGGGGGGGGGGGGGGGGGGGGGGGGGGGGGGGGGGGGGTTTTTTTTTTTTTTTTTTTTTTTTTTTTTTTTTTTTTTTTTTTTTTTTTTTTTTAAACAAAAACCCAAATTTTTTGGACCAAAAAACCCTTGATGTTACTTTAACCAAAATTTGGCCACGGGGTTGGATGAGTCCTCCAATTTTCCTTCCTGGTCAAACCAGGTTAGGGAAAAACCATTCCAGTGGGAAAGGATTTTTTGCTTAACGAACTTTTTTCTTTGTCAAAGAAGGGCCATTTACTAGTAAGCAAACATGCCCACCACTCTACGGAGAAACCCGACATTTGTTGGAGGAGGATAGTCCTGGAGGGGCGGGGAAGGCGCTCCTGATCTGGGATGAACCCTTTTTTCCCCTAACCAAGTAAAGTTGATAGATGCCTTAGATTCCCCAGACCTGGTTTCGTTGAGGGGGGTTTTTTCCGCCCAAAAGTTTATGGGAACCTTTTTTACATTTTCATCATTTCCCCGTTGGGTGCCAATGTTGTCCAGTAAGGGAAGGTGTCCTTGAGTCCCTTTCCCCATCGACCATTTTACCCCAAAAGGGAAATTTTGGCAACCAAAAGGTATACGACAGGGCTGGTAGAGCCCCATTGGTTAAAACCTGTGTACTTTCCCATCAGACTTTTTTGGCACCGGGCATAAGCACTTTTTTTGTCAAATGTTATTTTTAAGGCTGCCAGGTTTTTACCATATCGTCAATTTGAGGAAGAGGGTAAGCATCAAGGTCTGTGTATTGATTGATCGTCTGAAAATAGTCTATGCAAAGTATCTTTTTGTGCTGATTCAATGGGTTTTTCGCCACAACCACTTGTGCACGCCAAGGCGATGAACTGATCTCAACAATACCCTCGGAGAGAAGCTTAGAAACCTCTTGTAGAATGAAATCCTGGTCATCCTTGCTGAAACGCCTGGATTTACTTTGGGTTGCAGTCAGGAAGTAGATTTGAGAAGAGAGATGGCTCGTCGATTGTAGCTGCAGAGACGGCAAACTGGTGCTGAGTTTGGAATAATTAACTCAGGTTTACTTCCCTCCCAAATTCAATGGTGACCCTCTTGTTTCTTTCTTTGGGGAAATTTATGTCATTACAAAGGTCTTTCAGAACACCAAGGTGTGTGCATGTGTAGACATGTTGATTGAGGTCGATGTCTGCAAAACAGTGGCCAATGACGTGTGTCTTCAGAGAGGTGAGAGCCATGGAAATATCTTGTTTCGACGGATGAATCTTTAGATTCAGGGTTGGGGTCGGCCAACCCCAGTCGATGAGTGCTGACAAATATTTCCATAGACGGATACAGCCACAGAAGCCTGTCATAGGCTGTTTGGACATGCAGCTGTGATTGAGCAAATCGTAGGTGAGAACACTGCAGCCGTCGTACTTGCATTGGCTTTCGACATGCATACCTTTCCAAAATGTCCCTTTTCCCCCCGTTTCTACATGTAGCATCACGTGCCGGGCAACTTCTTCTATTGTGAATGGAATCATCGAAGAAGTAGCATTTCTTCTTAGGCGCATATGCTGATCTATCAGAGAACTTGATACCGGTGCAGTTACAGGAATGCTTGGCATGGTGTATGCTTCAGAGGGTTGGGGTTCTTTTGGCCCAAAGTCTAGTGTTCTCCAGGAGACGTTGCCGAATAAGTGGAGATGCTATTCCATTGACGAAGAAATCACGAACCAATTCCTCTCGGTATTGTTCAGCAGTAACATTTTTGAGATTGCAGTCCTTGCTGAGTTTCCGAAGTTCTTGGAGGAATTCAGTGAGAGTTTTACCTGGTTTTTGTCTTCTGGTTGCAAGTAGGTGACGAGTAAATATCTCATTCGGAGTTTTGATGTACAGCTGTGTTAGAGTCTCTATTGCAGCATCGTAGTCTGCACAATCCTCGATGTAGTCATATACGTTGTGTGATACATAGTTGACGAGAGTTCTATACTTGTTTGGAGCATTTTCACCATATTCATCGATGAAATTCTTGAAGGTCCTGTGCCAGTGCTTCCATTCTGTGGCAGCTGAGGGAGAGTTCGGATCCAGGTCGAGTCGAGCTGGTTTCAGGAGAGTGTCCATATTGACTGTCTATTTAAGTTGAATAAAATTGTTGTAACCTTCGATATTAGGCTTTATTCAACTTAAAAGTCAGGTAGACTGGAGTCCTGGAAACAAAATGAAAGAAATGTCACACATAATTTATAAATTAAATATTATGTCATTCTTCCTTCCTAGAAGAAATGTCACTGAACAGTTGTAACTTAACGTTTTACGTCAAGGATCTTCGAAAAAAAGTGCGCAAAGTCAATAAAGGTCTGAATGTTGTCTATAGTGCGATTTTCACAGAATTTACACCTTCTATGTGATCACCATAAATGTCAACTTCTTGGTAGAACCAAAAGTAAAACTTTTAAGAAAACGGTTGTCTAAACCAACCTTCCATCCCTCAGCAGTTGTGGTTTAATCCATCCTTGGCATCATGGGAAAAGACCGCGAAGAGTTCCCAGTCCGATTTTGGAATTGATCGACGTAAGTCGCTTTTAATTTTGGTCTTCACCATCACCTCGGCTCCTCCACCACTACTGCGGAACCTCATATCTTGTTGTATTTATACTTGACATCAATTTCACCGTTGACATTGTTGTTTTGCATTTGTCTAAACTGTATATACACGGACCATGTTGCCCCCCTCACCTTTTGATGTCATAATTTAGTGTTTCGTTGTACTGTATAATTATGTATTTGACTTATTGATATGGTTATGTACACAACCGTGTGTAAAACATTTCATTATATACATGTACACTTGGGTTGGGGTATGAAAGGGTTTTTGAAAGATAAAAAAGGGGTGTACGCATTTACAAACACAAACTGGTTCTGATACAAAGACAACGTCAGTTCACTGGCTCTTCGTGTGTGGAAGCCAATGATGTATCGTGCCCATACTACTCTCGCGTAATCGACTGTCGGTCGGCTGCGTAACTACGCCGAAAAGACAGTCTCGTGATTTTGCCGGCTTTTGTGACACCAGTACGTGAACAAGGCCTGTAGCTGACGGGTTGAAACGTCGTACCCATCATCGACAAATTTAAAAAAGTTTTCCAAAAAAGCCCAAAAAAAAAAAAAATTAAAACCAGTATCCGTGAGGTGGCAGCATTGTTTAGATCACGCGGATAATATTCAAAAGCCGGCAGAATCACCAGACAGTCTTCTCGGCGTAGTTACGCAGCCGACCATAAATTAAATTATTAATCCAGCTTAAATGAAATTTATCCAATACCTGAGAAAGTCGTCTAATTATTAATAATAATAACACCTAGATAGTGGATAGCAGTAATCCAAAAATTAGTGACACAACAACAGAACAAGAATGACACATAGGGATTCCAAAAAGGGCCCTTTTTGGTTTGAAACAGGAAAATTCATTAAAATAATCATGAAA
>JAODUO010003638.1:0-10000 GCA_025642075.2 Ridgeia piscesae | reverse complement strand
CAGTAGCAATGTTCACACACCAGTAACAGACACAGTGTTCACACGATAGTGACAGTAGCAATGTTCACACACCAGTAACAGACACAGTGTTCACACGATAGTGACAGTAGCAATGTTCACACACAGGTAACAGACACAGTGTTCACACAATAGTGACAGTAGCAAAGTTCACACACCAGTAACAGACAGTGTTCACACAATAGTGACAGTAGCAATGTTCACACACCAGTAACAGACACAGTGTTCACACAATAGTGACAGTAGCAAAGTTCACACACCAGTAACAGACAGTGTTCACACAATAGAGACAGTAGCAATGTTCACACACCAGTAACAGACACAGTGTTCACACGATAGTGACAGTAGCAATGTTCACACACAGGTAACAGACGCAGTGTTCACACAATAGTGACAGTAGCAATGTTCACACACCAGTAACAGACACAGTGTTCACATGATAGTGACAGTAGCAATGTTCACACACCAGTAACAGACACAGTGTTCACACGATAGTGACAGTAGCAATGTTCACACACCAGTAACAGACACAGTGTTCACACAATAGTGACAGTAGCAATGTTCACACACCAGTAACAGACACAGTGTTCACACGATAGTGACAGTAGCAATGTTCACACACCAGTAACAGACACAGTGTTCACACAATAGTGACAGTAGCAATGTTCACACACCAGTAACAGACACAGTGTTCACACAATAGTGACAGTAGCAATGTTCACACACCAGTAACAGACACAGTGTTCACACGATAGTGACAGTAGCAATGTTCACACCCCGGGTAACAGACACAGTGTTCACACAATAGTGACAGTAGCAATGTTCACACACCAGTAACAGACACAGTGTTCACACGATAGTGACAGTAGCAATGTTCACACAGCAGTAACAGACACAGTGTTCACACGATAGTGACAGTAGCAATGTTCACACACCAGTAACAGACACAGTGTTCACACGATAGTGACAGTAGCAATGTTCACACACCAGTAACAGACACAGTGTTCACACGATAGTGACAGTAGCAATGTTCACACACCAGTAACAGACACAGTGTTCACACGATAGTGACAGTAGCAATGTTCACACACCAGTAACAGACACAGTGTTCACACGATAGTGACAGTAGCAATGTTCACACAGCAGTAACAGACACAGTGTTCACACGATAGTGACAGTAGCAATGTTCACACACCAGTAACAGACACAGTGTTCACACGATAGTGACAGTAGCAATGTTCACACACCAGTAACAGACACAGTGTTCACACGATAGTGACAGTAGCAATGTTCACACACAGGTAACAGACACAGTGTTCACACAATAGTGACAGTAGCAATGTTCACACACCAGTAACAGACACAGTGTTCACACGATAGTGACAGTAGCAATGTTCACACACAGGTAACAGACACAGTGTTCACACAATAGTGACAGTAGCAATGTTCACACACCAGTAACAGACACAGTGTTCACATGATAGTGACGGTAGCAATGTTCACACACCAGTAACAGACACAGTGTTCACACGATAGTGACAGTAGCAATGTTCACACACCAGTAACAGACACAGTGTTCACACGATAGTGACAGTAGCAATGTTCACACACCAGTAACAGACACAGTGTTCACACGATAGTGAAAGTAGCAATGTTCACACACCAGTAACAGACACAGTGTTCACACGATAGTGAAAGTAGCAATGTTCACACACCAGTAACAGACACAGTGTTCACACGATAGTGACAGTAGCAATGTTCACACACCAGTAACAGACACAGTGTTCACACGATAGTGACAGTAGCAATGTTCACACACCAGTAACAGACACAGTGTTCACACGATAGTGACAGTAGCAATGTTCACACACCAGTAACAGACACAGTGTTCACACGATAGTGACAGTAGCAATGTTCACACCAGTAACAGACACAGTGTTCACACGATAGTGACAGTAGCAATGTTCACACACCAGTAACAGACACAGTGTTCACACGATAGTGACAGTAGCAATGTTCACACACCAGTAACAGACACAGTGTTCACACGATAGTGACAGTAGCAATGTTCACACACCAGTAACAGACACAGTGTTCACACGATAGTGACAGTAGCAATGTTCACACACCAGTAACAGACACAGTGTTCACACGATAGTGACAGTAGCAATGTTCACACACCAGTAACAGACACAGTGTTCACACGATAGTGACAGTAGCAATGTTCACACACCAGTAACAGACACAGTGTTCACACGATAGTGACAGTAGCAATGTTCACACACCAGTAACAGACACAGTGTTCACACGATAGTGACAGTAGCAATGTTCACACACCAGTAACAGACACAGTGTTCACACGATAGTGACAGTAGCAATGTTCACACACCAGTAACAGACACAGTGTTCACACGATAGTGACAGTAGCAATGTTCACACACCAGTAAGACACAGTGTTCACACGATAGTGAAAGTAGCAATGTTCACACACCAGTAACAGGCACAGTGTTCACACGATAGTGACAGTAGCAATGTTCACACACCAGTAACAGGCACAGTGTTCACACGATAGTGACAGTAGCAATGTTCACACACCAGTAACAGACACAGTGTTCACACGATAGTGACAGTAGCAATGTTCACACACCAGTAACAGACACAGTGTTCACACGATAGTGACAGTAGCAATGTTCACACCCAGTAACAGACACAGTGTTCACACGATAGTGACAGTAGCAATGTTCACACACCAGTAACAGACACAGTGTTCACACGATAGTGACAGTAGCAATGTTCACACACCAGTAACAGACACAGTGTTCACACGATAGTGACAGTAGCAATGTTCACACACCAGTAACAGACACAGTGTTCACACGATAGTGACAGTAGCAATGTTCACACACCAGTAACAGACACAGTGTTCACACGATAGTGACAGTAGCAATGTTCACACACCAGTAACAGACACAGTGTTCACACGATAGTGACAGTAGCAATGTTCACACACCAGTAACAGACACAGTGTTCACACGATAGTGACAGTAGCAATGTTCACACACCAGTAACAGACACAGTGTTCACACGATAGTGACAGTAGCAATGTTCACACACCAGTAACAGACACAGTGTTCACACGATAGTGACAGTAGCAATGTTCACACACCAGTAACAGACACAGTGTTCACACGATAGTGACAGTAGCAATGTTCACACACCAGTAACGGGCACAGTGTTCACACGATAGTGACAGTAGCAATGTTCACACACCAGTAACGGGCACAGTGTTCACACGATAGTGACAGTAGCAATGTTCACACACCAGTAACAGACACAGTGTTACACGATAGTGACAGTAGCAATGTTCACACACCAGTAACAGACACAGTGTTACACGATAGTGACAGTAGCAATGTTCACACACCAGTAACAGACACAGTGTTACACGATAGTGACAGTAGCAATGTTCACACACCAGTAACAGACACAGTGTTACACGATAGTGACAGTAGCAATGTTCACACACCAGTAACAGACACAGTGTTCACACGATAGTGACAGTAGCAATGTTCACACACCAGTAACAGACACAGTGTTCACACGATAGTGACAGTAGCAATGTTCACACACCAGTAACAGACACAGTGTTCACACGATAGTGACAGTAGCAATGTTCACACACCAGTAACAGACACAGTGTTCACACGATAGTGACAGTAGCAATGTTCACACACCAGTAACAGACACAGTGTTCACACGATAGTGACAGTAGCAATGTTCACACACCAGTAACAGACACAGTGTTCACACGATAGTGACAGTAGCAATGTTCACACACCAGTAACAGACCAGTGTTCACACGATAGTGACAGTAGCAATGTTCACACACCAAACAACACATTTTTACAAAATATTAACAAGCAATGTTAACAAAAACCAGTAACAAAACACATGAAAGTATTACATTAAAATTTTAAAAACCCCAAACAAACACGGGTTTAAACAGTAGTAACAGAGCAACAAAAAACCCCAAAATTTTAAAACAGAAAACAGGGGTTCACACGTTGTAAAGGTCCCGGGCAAAAACCAAACAGGAACAGTTTTCCCCAAATTTTTGCCTAGCAAGGGCCCACCAGTGCCTGTTAACCTTTGGTAATTTAAATTTCCCAAAGAAAATAAATTTGGTGTTCCCAAATAGTGAATTTTGAATGTTAACACAGCAGTAAACATATTTTTATTTGATCTGAAAGTTGAATTTAACAAAAACTGTAAAACCGGGGCCATTTTCCAACGTTGGGGTAACAAAACAACCCATTCAGCCACTATGACAGTAAAAATAACCCACAATGTTACAAACAGTCACTTGAGCCACTCACTGACACTCTGTAACAACCATCAACTGTCACAAACATGTCATCTCTGAAGGCCACTCATGACATTCTGTAGCAATACCCATCAATGTCTAAAAAAAATTGTCATCTTCTGAGGACATACTGCACTTCTGTAACATACCATAACTGTCTACAAAATGTCATCCAAGGCCACTCATACCTTGTAGCATCCCTCAACTGTTACAAACATTCATCTCTGAGGAAAAATCACTGACACTTCTGTAGCATACCCATCAACTGTCTACAAACATGTCATCTCTGAGGCCACTCACTGACACTTCTGTAACATACCCATCAACCATCCACAAACATGTCATCTCTGAGACCACTCACTGACACTTCTGTAGCATACCCATCAACTGTCTACTAACATGTCATCTCTGAGGCCACTCACTGACACTTCTGTAACATACCATCAACTGTCTACAAACATGTTATCTCTGAGGACACTCACGACACTTCTGTAACATACACATCAACCATCCACAAACATGTCATCTCTGAGGACACTCACTGACACTTCTGTAACATACCCATCAACTGTGTACAAACATGTTATCTCTGAGGCCACTCACTGACACTTCTGTAACATACACATCAACCATCCACAAACATGTCATCTCTGAGGCCACTCACTGACACTTCTGTAACATAGCCATCAACCATCCACAAACATGTTATCTCTGAGGCCACTCACTGACACATCTGTAACATACCCATCAACCATCCACAAACAACCCATCTCTGAGGCCACTCACTGACACTTCTGTAACATACCCATCAACTGTCTACAAACATGTCATCTCTGAGGCCACTCACTGACACTTCTGTAGCATACCCATCAACTGTCTACAAACATGTCATCTCTGAGGACACTCACTGACACTTCTGTAACATACCCATCAACTGTCTACAAACATGTCATCTCTGAGGCCACTCACTGACACTTCTGTAACATACCCATCAACTGTCTACAAACATGTCATCTCTGAGGCCACTCACTGACACTTCTGTAACATACCCATCAACTGTCTACAAACATGTCATCTCTGAGGCCACTCACTGACACTTCTGTAACATACCCATCAACTGTCTACAAACATGTCATCTCTGAGGCCACTCACTGACACTTCTGTAACATACCCATCAACTGTCTACAAACATGTCATCTCTGAGGCCACTCACTGACACTTCTGTAGCATACCCATCAACTGTCACAAACATGTCATCTCTGAGGCCACTCACTGACACTTCTGTAACATACCCATCAACTGTCTACAAACATGTCATCTCTGAGGCCACTCACTGACACTTCTGTAGCATACCCATCAACTGTCTACAAACATGTCATCTCTGAGGCCACTCACTGACACTTCTGTAACATACCCATCAACTGTCTACAAACATGTCATCTCTGAGGCCACTCACTGACACTTCTGTAGCATACCCATCAACTGTCTACAAACATGTCATCTCTGAGGCCACTCACTGACACTTCTGTAGCATACCCATCAACTGTCTACAAACATGTCATCTCTGAGGCCACTCACTGACACTTCTGTAACATACCCATCAACTGTCTACAAACATGTCATCTCTGAGGCCACTCACTGACACTTCTGTAACATACCCATCAACCATCCACAAACATGTCATCTCTGAGGCCACTCACTGACACTTCTGTAACATACCCATCAACTGTCTACAAACATGTCATCTCTGAGGCCACTCACTGACACTTCTGTAACATACCCATCAACTGTCTACAAACATGTCATCTCTGAGACCACTCACTGACACTTCTGTAGCATACCCATCAACTGTCTACAAACATGTCATCTCTGAGGCCACTCACTGACACTTCTGTAACATACACATCAACTGTCTACAAACATGTTATCTCTGAGGACACTCACTGACACTTCTGTAACATACACATCAACCATCCACAAACATGTCATCTCTGAGGACACTCACTGACACTTCTGTAACATACCCATCAACTGTGTACAAACATGTTATCTCTGAGGCCACTCACTGACACTTCTGTAACATACACATCAACCATCCACAAACATGTCATCTCTGAGGCCACTCACTGACACTTCTGTAACATACCCATCAACCATCCACAAACATGTTATCTCTGAGGCCACTCACTGACACATCTGTAACATACCCATCAACCATCCACAAACATGTCATCTCTGAGGCCACTCACTGACACTTCTGTAACATACCCATCAACCATCCACAAACATGTCATCTCTGAGGCCACTCACTGACACTTCTGTAACATACCCATCAACCATCCACAAACATGTCATCTCTGAGGCCACTCACTGACACTTCTGTAACATACCCATCAACTGTGTACAAACATGTCATCTCTGAGGCCACTCACTGACACTTCTGTAACATACCCATCAACTGTGTACAAACATGTCATCTCTGAGGCCACTCACTGACACTTCTGTAACATACCCATCAACTGTGTACAAACATGTCATCTCTGAGGCCACTCACTGACACTTCTGTAACATACCCATCAACTGTCTACAAACATGTTATCTCTGAGGCCACTCACTGACACTTCTGTAACATACCCATCAACCATCCACAAACATGTCATCTCTGAGGCCACTCACTGACACTTCTGTAACATACCCATCAACCATCCACAAACATGTCATCTCTGAGGCCACTCACTGACACTTCTGTAACATACCCATCAACTGTGTACAAACATGTCATCTCTGAGGCCACTCACTGACACTTCTGTAACATACCCATCAACCATCCACAAACATGTCATCTCTGAGGCCACTCACTGACACTTCTGTAACATACGCATCAACCATCCACAAACATGTCATCTCTGAGGCCACTCACTGACACTTCTGTAACATACCCATCAACCATCCACAAACATGTCATCTCTGAGGCCACTCACTGACACTTCTGTAACATACCCATCAACCGTCCACAAACATGTCATCTCTGAGGACACTCACGGACACTTCTGTAACATACACATCAACCGTCCACAAACATGTCATCTCTGAGGCCACTCACTGACACTTCTGTAACATACACATCAACCGTCCACAAACATGTCATCTCTGAGGCCACTCACTGACACTTCTGTAAAATACACATCAACCGTCCACAAACATGTCATCTCTGAGGACACTCACTGACACTTCTGTAACATACCCATCAACTGTCTACAAACATGTCATCTCTGAGGCCACTCACTGACACTTCTGTAACATACCCATCAACTGTCTACAAACATGTCATCTCTGAGGACACTCACTGACACTTCTGTAACATACCCATCAACTGTCTACAAACATGTCATCTCTGAGGCCACTCACTGACACTTCTGTAACATACCCATCAACTGTCTACAAACATGTCATCTCTGAGGACACTCACTGACACTTCTGTAACATACCCATCAACTGTCTACAAACATGTTATCTCTGAGGACACTCACTGACACTTCTGTAACATACACATCAAACATCCACAAACATGTCATCTCTGAGGACACTCACTGACACTTCTGTAACATACCCATCAACCATCCACAAACATGTAATCTCTGAGGACACTCACGGACACTTCTGTAACATACCATCAACCATCCACAAACATGTCATCTCTGAGGACACTCACGGACACTTCTGTAACATACCCATCAACCATCCACAAACATGTCACCTCTGAGGACACTCACGGACACTTCTGTAACATACCCATCAACCATCCACAAACATGTCATCTCTGAGGCCACTCACTGACACTTCTGTAACATACCCATCAACCATCCACAAACATGTCATCTCTGAGGCCACTCACTGACACTTCTGTAACATACCCATCAACCATCCACAAACATGTCATCTCTGAGGCCACTCACTGACACTTCTGTAACATACCCATCAACCATCCACAAACATGTCATCTCTGACGACACTCACGGACACTTCTGTAACATACACATCAACCATCCACAAACATGTCATCTCTGAGGACACTCACGGACACTTCTGTAACATACACATCAACCATCCACAAACATGTCATCTCTGAGGACACTCACGGACACTTCTGTAACATACACATCAACCATCCACAAACATGTCATCTCTGAGGACACTCACGGACACTTCTGTACCATACAAAAACAGACTTTGTACCCCATTTCTCTCAAGTGTAAATCTGAGATTATAACCCCTCTGCCACTGTGTCCCACAATATCTCTGCAGCAATCATGTTTTCACAAGCATTCTGTCTTGTGTATTAATTGGCTTTGTGCACAAGGAATGTACCTTTGATCTGACCCATATTGATTCTCTCCTTCGCCTTGAAGTCTGACACGTTGTGAACGTAGATTGTGTTGTTTGTTACCAACAGGTAACGCTTGCGAGTCTGGTAGCCCGTCCTGTCATACTTGGTCACCAGGTGGCTGTACTGCAAGAGACAACTGTGTGTACAGTGTACACTGTGTAGGCTGGACATCTGAACCCGCAGCCATCCTGCATATTACAACTCAACCCACGGTCCGCCCCAAACCCAGGTCCTCTTAGTCTACAGTTGGAGGTTCTACTCCTACACCAGTGTGCTCTCTAATGTCAAGTGTATATTCTGTGATATATTCAAAGTGTACACACTGCAGTGTACACAAAATGTATATACTACAATGTACCATGCTGCAATGTACATACTTTATGTACCATCAAAACTACATATGGTGATCTCTGTTTTATTCTGTAATGTGAATTGGCAGTACACATACCATAGAATGACATCATAGCAATGAAAATATTGCAAGAGGTTTGTGTCATTATTTGGAGCAAATAAAACCAAATCTTAGTAAACATGATCTTTTGAGTAAATCAATAAAATAGTAAATTGTGTTAGCTAGTGCATGAAATCATGATTTTCCTACCGACATTATATGTAAATAAAGACAGTCTGAAAATATTAATTTTGTTATTCTGAAAGATATTTCTGATATGATGGGAAGAAACAAAGGCGACACAAGCTACTTACAATCAGGTCTTCATCATTTGGTTTCACTTTGCCAAGGAAATATTTCATGAAGGCAGTTTCATGTGGAGCATCTCCTACAAGATAATGTGATACATAAGTTACCAGGAACCTTTACAGTTAAATACAACATAATAGAATAACTACATTTTTACTAAATACAAAGTACATATCTTGGCAACACAGAATCACTGTCTCTAAGTCCACATTGTGAGCCATTATTTATAAGTCCACGTTGTGAGTCATTGATAATTACATTTTATTCCATATGAAGTCCATGTTGTGAGTCAGTGTCTAAGTCCACAATGTCAGTCACATTGCAAATGTACATCACCACTCACTGTATTAGTCTGTTCTGTTGGGTGACTGACTAAACACATATTTTGTGAGTCCACACTCAGACTCACTGTCTAAGTCTGCAAAGAATCACAATGAGTTATGGCTTAAGTCCACAATAAGTAATTTTCATCCAGTCCCACTTTTAACTGTCTCGTAGTCCACTAGAAAAAAAGTTGACCCCCCAAGCCAAA
>JAODUO010003637.1:0-10000 GCA_025642075.2 Ridgeia piscesae | reverse complement strand
GTGTCACGCTTCCGTGGTCACAGCGCTGATAACGGACACAGTTCGGTGTCCAGTTAAGAGGTGTCCGAGCCAGGACACACCGTGGGCCATGATTCTTGTCGGTCGGTTTGTCTTTCAAGTAAGTCGGACAGAAAGTCTGGTTGTCGTCCGGTAGTTCAGAAGTCGTAACACATCAGTCATCTATTGATAACCTCGTAACATATAAACAGCGGGCTAATGAATTTAAATGATATGATGAGGTTAACAACAATACTTTATTATGGAAAGCATCAAATAGCTTCTAATGGAAACTAAATGACGATAAAATCAGATGAATAAGTCGTGCAGAGGCGAACTTATCTGTATGGTGACCTTGGACATACGGTCACCTCGCAATTGAGGCCTTCACAGGACACTTCAAAATAATGTATGTTATAGGAGAGTATAATATATTAGTTTCGCTAACACGGTTTCCTTTCGAATGGGGTCTGATTGGTTCAGTCCCAACACAATGACCATGACAGTGAGCTTCTATCTTCGATCCGATGAGTATTGTCAAGTCGCCAGCAGCCTCAGAGGAAGATAAACAGAAGACAACGGGGCCAGACACCTGCTGATTGTGACACAGGAAGTGGACATGAAGGAGATTTGCCACACCTGGAGTGAACTCACGACAGAACGGTTGATTGTGCATGTGCACGCAGTCTCTAGTGGGCGAGAAGGTCTCAACGCAAGACAAACAGAAGCACGAAAGATATGCAGTGCGTTGGTCCAGAAAGCTCGTAATGCAAGCATTAGAAAACCGTGTCTGAGATTCCGTTTGATGTCAACGTTGACGTCCAGTTTCGGGCAGCAAGAAGGAGGAACGAACAGAATGTAGAACTGTCGATATAGGTCATGCACTAATAGTACCAAACAACAGTTTTGTTCTACGAGGGTGGACGTCATAAAGAGAGCCCAAACGATCAGTCACGAAACATATCGCTCACAGTTGTAAAACCATTAAGGGCCATTAAGACATTTACCAGAAATAGCGGGAATGTGTCGATCAAGACTATTTAGTCAGCAGCACAATGTTGATGCATAGAGTCGACTGTGCATGATGTGAAGATACAGACGCGGGGACAGACGACAGTGACAATACTAATAGCCACGACGGACTGCTCGTACTCATAGAAATCACTTTTCATCGGCAGTTGCAGGTGCTGCAATGTAGTTGCTTCTGTGACGAGTTGTACTGGTTCAGTCGTGTAATAAATCCTCCGAATGAAACAAGTTTGAATTTGAATCGACACAACGCTATACATAATACAAGGCGAATATTATTGCATGAAAATATTCATGAAAGGAATTCGTCACGTCATATGTGTAGTCATGCAGTCGACAATAAGTCAACCGTCACACAAATGCTCAGTCTCTGCTGTCAACGCGATAACGTTTCCTGCGAAATGTTTTAACACGCGTGGTGCTTAAGACAGTGACCTGCTTGTAAGAGTAAATAGGGTTCTTTGTAAGAACTGCCATTTCAGAAGTATGAATGATACAACTAGAGTTCTATTTTAGGTGATGTGAGTCATTGATTGTATACATACTTGGTCCACTTGTCGTAGGTCGTAGAAGATGTCGTAGCGAGCATACACGCATGCACCTGCACACCTGCACACCTGCACACCTGCACACCTGCACACCTGCACACCTGCACACCTGCACACCTGCACACCTGCACACCTGCACACCTGTACACATGTACACCCGCCCGCCCACCTGCACACCTGCACACCTGCACACCTGCACACATGCACACCTGCACACCTGTACACATGCACACATGCATCCTGTACACCTGTACACACGCACACCCCACACGCACGCACACGCGCATACACAGATACACATACACACGCACGCACGCACGCACGCACCACACACACACACACACACACACACACACACACACACACACACACACACACACACACACATACACATACACACACACACACACACACACACACACACACACACACACACACACACACACAAAATACACACACACACACACACACACACACACACACACACACACACACACACACACACACACACACACACACACACGAGGAACTAGCTCGGTTGCGATAATTGACAATATATTTCGCTGTAAGTCGGTAACAATCTGTGTCCGGTAGTCATACTTGAGCATAAATCACGGTTTACGTGACAACGAATATTACTTGAGTATTTGTGTTTCGTCACGGATCATTACGTGAAGATTAGCGCTTAATCCGCAACCATAGCGCACTGTGCATCGATCGCGCTTTAGTGCTGCCATCTGTCGCTACGTGGGCCACATAATGAAGAAAGCCGTGTCAGCGTGTTCGTAATCATTTATCAACATCGTTTACGCTTAATATATATTCCGATTCAGTTGAGAAGGAAAGTTTCTAAATATGCAAGTGAGAAAAAGCCGGTTTTGTAGTAACCATGAACACACGGATTAGCTGATGTCATTACTTGTTATGGTTACTAATATAGCACGAGCTTTCAGGCGGTCAAATCCAGATATGTTGGTACATGCCCACGTAGATTTACGATGTTCCACTTGACAGACAGACAGGCGGACGGACGGACGGACAGACAGACAGGTAGTCAGTCAGTCAGCCGTATGTCTGTCTGTCTGTCTGTCTGCCCGCCGCCACCCCCGACCAAAAACCGACCGCCCGAGCCCAAAACCGGCCGAGACCGACCGACCGACCGACCGACCGACCGACCGACCGACCGACCGACCGACCGACCGACCGACCGACCGACCGACCGACCGACCGCCCAAATGACCGACCGACCGAAAGCCGACCGACCGACCGACCGACCGACCGACCGACCGACCGACCGACCGACCGACCGACCGCCCGCCCGGCCCGGAGCCCGAGCCCCAGACCGCCCCAGGGCTACAACTAATTTATAACACGACTGACGGCAATGACGACCCGACCGACCAACTGACTGACTGACTGACTGACTGACTGACTGAATGAATGAATGAATGAATGAATGAATGAATGAATGAATGAATGAATGAATGAATGAATGAATGAATGAATGAATGAATGAATGAATGAATGAATATATGTCTGAATGAACGAACGAACGAACGATCGATCGATCGATCGATCGATCGATCGATCGATCGATCGATCGATCGAACGAACGAACGAACGAACGAACGAACGAACGAACGAACGAACGAACGAACGAACGAACGAACGAACGAACGAACGAACGAACGAACGAACGAACGAACGAACGAACGAACGAACGAACGAACGAACGAACGAACGAACGAACAAAACGAACGAACGAACGAACGAACGAACGAACGAACGAACGAACGAACGAACGAACGAACGAACGAACGAACGAACGAACAAACGAACGAACGAACGAACGAACGAACGAACGAACGAACGAACGAACGAACGAACGAACGAACGAACGAACGAACGAACGAACGAACGAACGAACAAACGAACGAACGAACGAACGAACGAACGAACGAACGAACGAACGAACGAACGAACGAACGAACGGCGAACGAACGAACGAACGAACGAACGAACGAACGAACGAACGAACGAACGAACGAAAAGAAGAACAAACAAACGGGGTGGGGGTTGGGGGTTGCTTTAAATAATTTTTTTTAATAAAGGAATTAAAATTTTAAATTTTTAAATTTACAAAAAGAACTTTAAATTCAAAACCCAAATTTTCCCTTCCCTTTGAGGCCTTTTCCCTTTTTTCTTCCTTGTTGTTCGTTCGTTTTCGTTCGTTCGTTCTTCGTTCGTTTTCCTTCCTTTCCTTTCAATTTTCGTTTTCTTGCCGTTTTCTTTGGGCCTTCTTCTTCGTTCGTTCTTCTTCTTCTTCGTTCGTTCGTTCGTTCGTTCTTCTTCTTCATTCCGCTAAATTTCATTCCTTCATTCCTTCTTCTTCTTCTTCCCTTCTTCTTCTTCTTCTTCTTCGTTCATTCTTCTTCTTCCTTCCTTCTTCCTTCCTTCCATCCATCCATCCATCGATCGATCGATCATTTCTTCTTCTTCATTCGAATTATTCATTCATTCATTCTTTCCCTTTCCCATTCATTTTTCCCATTCTTTCCCTTCATTCATTCATTCATTCATTCATTCATTCATTCATTCATTCATTCGATCGATCTCGGTCAGTCGATGGGATCGATCGATCCCGATCGTCGTGTCGTTTCCGGGCCCGGGTGGGGTTCGGTGGGTCGGTGGGTGGGGGAATCGGTCGGTTCGGTGGGTGGGTCGGTCGTGGGTCGGTCGGTCTGGGGACCCCCGTCGGTGGCGATGGTGGGGCCGGTGGGTGGGTCGGTCTGGGTGGGTGGGTGGGTCCTGGGTGGGTGGGTCGGGGGTCGTCGGGCTGGGTGGGTGGGTCGTCGACCCCGGTTCCGTCGGTGGGTGGGTGGGGGGGAAAAAAAGACAGAAAAATACGGCTGACTGACTGACTACCTGTCTGTCTTCCCCCGTCCGTCCCCTTCCTGTTTAAGTGGAACATCGAAAATTTCCGTGGGCATGTACCAACATATCTGGATTTGACCGCCTGAAAGCTCGTGCTATATTAGTAACCATAACAAGTAATGACATCAGCTAATCCGTGTGTTCATGGTTACTACAAAACCGGCTTTTTCTCACTTGCATATTTAGAAACTTTCCTTCTCAACTGAATCGGAATATATATTAAGCGTAAACGATGTTGATAAATGATTACGAACACGCTGACACGGCTTTCTTCATTATGTGGCCCACGTAGCGACAGATGGCAGCACTAAAGCGCGATCGATGCACAGTGCGCTATGGTTGCGGATTAAGCGCTAATCTTCACGTAATGATCCGTGACGAAACACAAATACTCAAGTAATATTCGTTGTCACGTAAACCGTGATTTATGCTCAAGTATGACTACCGGACACAGATTGTTACCGACTTACAGCGAAATATATTGTCAATTATGCCCCCACTAGTTTTTTTTTTTTTTTTTTTTTTTTTTTTTTTTTTTTTTTTTTATTTTTTTTTTTGTGTTGTTGTTGTGTGTGTTGTGGTTTTTTGGGGATAGCAAAAATGTGAAATTTGGGGTTTTGTGTGTGTTGTGTGTGTGTGTGTGTGTGTGTGTGGTGTGTGTGTGTGTGCTGCGTGCGTGCGTGCTGTGTATTTTACGTTTGCGCGTGTGCGTGCGTGTGCGGGGTGCGGGGTACGGGGGTACAGGATGCATGTGTGCATGTGTACGGGTGCAGGGTGCATGTGTGCGGGGGTGCAGGGGGCGGGGGTTCAGGTATCGGGTGTGCGGGGGTAAAGTGTACGGGGGTGCGGGGGTGCAGGTGTGCAATTTTGCAGGTGTGCGGGGGTTTTCAGGGGTGCAGGGTTTCAGGGTTTCAGGTGTGCAGGGGTCAGGTGCTCGTTATGCTCGCACGACATCTTCTACGACCTACGACAAGTGGACCAAGTATGTATACAATCAATGACTCACATCACCTAAAATAGAACTCTAGTTGTATCATTCATACTTCTGAAATGGCAGTTCTTACAAAGAACCCTATTTACTCTTACAAGCAGGTCACTGTCTTAAGCACCACGCGTGTTAAAACATTTCGCAGGAAACGTTATCGCGTTGACAGCAGAGACTGAGCATTTGTGTGACGGTTGACTTATTGTCGACTGCATGACTACACATATGACGTGACGAATTCCTTTCATGAATATTTTCATGCAATAATATTCGCCTTGTATTATGTATAGCGTTGTGTCGATTCAAATTCAAACTTGTTTCATTCGGAGGATTTATTACACGACTGAACCAGTACAACTCGTCACAGAAGCAACTACATTGCAGCACCTGCAACTGCCGATGAAAAGTGATTTCTATGAGTACGAGCAGTCCGTCGTGGCTATTAGTATTGTCACTGTCGTCTGTCCCCGCGTCTGTATCTTCACATCATGCACAGTCGACTCTATGCATCAACATTGTGCTGCTGACTAAAT
This sequence comes from Ridgeia piscesae, assembly GCA_025642075.2. Lineage (NCBI taxonomy): Eukaryota > Metazoa > Annelida > Polychaeta > Sabellida > Siboglinidae > Ridgeia > Ridgeia piscesae. The sequence continues at coordinate 3,974 of JAODUO010003637.1, read as the reverse complement.
AGTCTTGATCGACACATTCCCGCTATTTCTGGTAAATGTCTTAATGGCCCTTAATGGTTTTACAACTGTGAGCGATATGTTTCGTGACTGATCGTTTGGGCTCTCTTTATGACGTCCACCCTCGTAGAACAAAACTGTTGTTTGGTACTATTAGTGCATGACCTATATCGACAGTTCTACATTCTGTTCGTTCCTCCCTTCTTGGGCCTTTCCCGGAAAAACACGGTTTTCTAATGCTTGCATTACGAGCTTTCTGGACCAACGCACTGCATATCTTTCGTGCTTCTGTTTGTCTTGCGTTGAGACCTTCTCGCCCACTAGAGACTGCGTGCACATGCACAATCAACCGTTCTGTCGTGAGTTCACTCCAGGTGTGGCAAATCTCCTTCATGTCCACTTCCTGTGTCACAATCAACAGGTGTCTGGCCCCGTTGTCTTCTGTTTATCTTCCTCTGAGGCTGCTGGCGACTTGACAATACTCATCGGATCGAAGATAGAAGCTCACTGTCATGGTCATTGTGTTGGGACTGAACCAATCAGACCCCATTCGAAAGGAAACCGTGTTAGCGAAACTAATATATTATACTCTCCTATAACATACATTATTTTGAAGTGTCCTGTGAAGGCCTCAATTGCGAGGTGACCGTATGTCCAAGGTCACCATACAGATAAGTTCGCCTCTGCACGACTTATTCATCTGATTTTATCGTCATTTAGTTTCCATTAGAAGCTATTTGATGCTTTCCATAATAAAGTATTGTTGTTAACCTCATCATATCATTTAAATTCATTAGCCCGCTGTTTATATGTTACGAGGTTATCAATAGATGACTGATGTGTTACGACTTCTGAACTACCGGACGACAACCAGACTTTCTGTCCGACTTACTTGAAAGACAAACCGACCGACAAGAATCATGGCCCACGGTGTGTCCTGGCTCGGACACCTCTTAACTGGACACCGAACTGTGTCCGTTATCAGCGCTGTGACCACGGAAGCGTGACACGATTGTTCTGGACGTGCATCTAATAACATGTTATACGGAGGTCATTAAGGTGCTGACAAGGCCCAGATGCGTGTGTACATCATTACTGTGTATACCTTCGGAATGTTATCGATACAGTACCACTTGTTCGTTGTGGTCTCGTCAATCTGTTCAACATAATCTCCGTCTAATAGGCATGCTTATCGCGCGGTCTGGGCCAGTGGTCGGTGGGTCTAGTCTACGGCAGGTGAGCGCGGCGTCAATGGTCGCCCGGCTGTCACGACTGATTAACATAACCCGTCACAACTCGGACAATAGCACAACAGCCACGGCCGTCTCGTCTGAGTGGCGGTTACGTCATTGACGCGCAGTTATTATGACGCTTCATTAATCATAGCGAACCGTCCATTTCTAATCGGTCGCGCAGAAATGACAAGGATGTTATTCTTGTTGTGACAGCAACTGATGCGTGTCCTGAATTAGACGTTGCTCAATTTGTTCTTGAATGACTCAACACATTACACCCGAAGCCCGCATATGAATCATTTATGGCCCTGTTTATTATATAAATTCAAATCCTGTTACTCATGAGTAGTGTCTTGTGAACATAAATCTGATGTTTCATACATTGGTAACGCAACCGATGTGATAACTGTAATAATGTGTTCTAAAATACAGTTATTCTTTACACGAAATACAATTTCGATCGCTATGAAGTGTATATAATGTCGGTTTTGTCCGAAACAGTATCGTAGGATTCGTCGATAATCCTACCGCATGTTCGTCGGCAGCACGAAAGCAAATGCGCGTTATTATTCTTTTGGAATTTTGTTTGAGGTTTTGCCGTGTCGTAAGGGGGTAATTGTGTGTGTGTGTGTGTGTGTGTGTGTGTGTGTGTGTTTGTGTTTGTTGTGTGTGTGTGTGTGTGTGTGTGTGTGTGTGTGTGTGTGTGTGTGTGTGTGTGTGTGTGTGTGTGTGTGTGTGTGTGTGTGTGTGTGTGTGTGTGTGTGTGTGTGTGTTGTGTGTGTTGTGTGTGTGTGTGTGTGTGTGTGTGTGTGTGTGTGTGTGTGTGTGTGTGTGTGTGTGTGTGTGTGTGTGTGTGTGTGTGTGTTGTTGTTGTGTGTTGTGTGTTTTTTTTTTTTGTGTGTGTGTGTGTGTGTGTGTGTGTGTGTGTGTGTGTGTGTGTGTGTGTGTGTGTGTGTGTGTGTGTGTGTGTGTGTGTGTGTGTGTGTGTGTGTGTGTGTGTGTGTGTGTGTGTGTGTGTGTGTTTTGTGGGTTGTTTTGTTGGGTTTGTTTTTTTTGGTTTATTTGTTTCCCGATCATTCGTATCGATGGCCTTTAGTAAATACAATCAACAATCGGCGTTATCTATTTACGCGTTATCTACATAACACCACCAAAAAAACTGTTTTTTTATCATTACAATACCTTGCCCTCTGGCCGAGAGCCATTCCTTTGTCGTTTGATAACCACACAAAAACTAGGAATGTAGTTACTTATTCATTATCTAGGAAACTATGTGTATAAATTGTTATCTATAAACTTACATGGAATTGAGATTTCCCATGTTCAGTTATTTTACTGTAACCGTGAGTATGTACACATGTAATACGTGTAACACAGAGATATGATTGCTGTGTTTAAGTCAACGTTGACATAACTCAATATTAGAAGAAAAACTAGGTTTTGATCGGACAGATTATGTAGAATAACTGCTCTAATTTCATATTTATTAAAACTTGAAAGACGTCAAACGTAAAACAAGAAACAACTGTTAAGGTAGAAAGCAGCGGAACATAACACAACACGAATCAAACAGTTGCAACGCAAATGTGTAGATGTTTGGCCATAATTACAAATCACTATAAACGTTGGTGGCAACGTTTGACGGCAACTTTATTGTGTCGATGCTTACATAATGGCGGGGAAACTGGAACCGTCATCACAGTGATCGGCCTAATGAAATGCACATGTGAAGCTCTTGCTTTGCTGCCAGAACTCTGGTTGCTTAACCGTACTTCCTTCAACATGACATCACACTGCGGAGCTGTCGACGCTATGACAACCGCGTACTCTGTCAAGAATATTGACCACATGGTTCCAGACCGCTTTCACCAGTTCGAACAATCATCGACCATATGACGGTTATATATAGACCACTCGAGAGCTTTAATAACGGGGCGCTGTGCACGCGACGAAAGCGGCTTTGCGTCTGTTCGCCGGCATACGAGAGACCTCATGCCGAGGAGGGCGAATATACGAGCGATCTCAATGGCCTACCAGGAAGCCAGAACATTGGTCTATTCATCGACCCGCTGGAAATATATTGTTATAGTTGGACATGTGCGAGACATCGGTTGTACAAGTATTGCTTAAAGGTCAGACGTGACACAACCCAGACGTCTGATCCGCAGCCGAGCGGCTTATCGGCAGCCTGTGGTTGTAGCCTGCGTGTCACCACATCCGTTCACTTGTCAGATCTCGCAGGCTACCGCAGTCAACGAGCACAATCACCGTCGCACACGGTGGCGTTGGCTAGGCAAATACATGTTTATGCATCGGTTTTGATGGTGTCTCGAACTGGCGTTTTATGTCGTCTTAATTTATTTGTATTTGCGAACCCGTTAATCATTACATATGGTAGGCACTCTCGCACGTACACACGCACGCATATACACATGCCAATACAAACATGAACGTATGTATACATTAACTTTTTACTTTTTATTTTCCAGCCCCAGGATAAGTTCCCGAATAGCTAATTTCCAAACTTAATTAAAAAAACCCCCAAACCCCCACACACACACACACACACACACAAAAAATATATATATATATATATATATATATAATATAATAATAATAAACATCATCAACAAACATACATCATACATACATACATACATCATACATACATACCCCATACATACATCATACTACATACATAATCATCAACCAAAACATCATACAACAACCCCAACCCCCCCC
>JAODUO010003634.1:10000-32848 GCA_025642075.2 Ridgeia piscesae | reverse complement strand
TAACTCCATGTCCTCTAGTCGTTCTCTCTTCCTTGACCGTGAACAAATATTTCTGTCAACATGTTCATACCCATTCAATATTTTAAACACCTCAGTCTGATCTCCTCTCAATCTTCTGGTTTCTGGTGTTGTTAAACCACATTCTTTTAGACGCATTTCATAACTAATATTCCTGAGTTTTTGTATCATTTTGGTTGCTCTCCTTAGTACTTTTTCTAGCATATCAATATCCTTCTTGCGATATGGCCTCCATGCTTGTATACAATATTCTAAGTGAGGTCTAACTATTGTTTTATACAGCGGTATTATAAATTATTTTTCTTTGTACACTATATTTCGCATAATTAATCCAAGAATTTGGTTTCCCTTCGCTGCTACAATTCCACACTGCTCTGATGCCTTCATGTCAGCACTAATAGTTAACCCTAAGTCCTTTTCCTTTAAGGTAGTATTTAGTACAGTATCACCCATTGTATATTGTGCATCTTCATTCCCATGTCCTGTGTGGAAGCGCTTACACTTCCACAATTATACAGCATTTGCCACTTCTCAGACCATTCTGTCAACTTATTAAGATCATCTTGTAAATGCTATCTATCTGCATCACTTTTAATTTTCCTAAACCCTTTTTTGTGTCGACCGCAAACTTCAGCAACTTGCTTGTTATGTCATCATCCAAATCATTGATATATGTTAAGAATAAAATAGGTTCCAATACTGATCCCTGCGGTACTCCACTCAAAACCGATTTCCAGTTTGAAACCTCCCCATCAATTACTACTCTTTGTCTTCTATCAATAACCCATTTTCTATCCAGTTAATCATACTATTTCCTATGTCATGGGCCTTTAATTTAAGTAGTAATATTTGGGGTGGCACTTTGTCACAGGCTTTTTAAAAATTTAAGTAGATACCTCATCTACCCACTTTGTGACATCTTCCAATAAACATAACATATTTGTTAAGCGTGACCTCGCTTTTAAAAACCCATGTTGAGATGTGTCTATCAATTCATTTTTAACAAGAAAATCAACCAAGTGATCTTTAATTAGTCTTTTCTAATAGTTTTCAAATCACCGATGTTAAACTCACAGGTCTATTGTTATCTGACTTGTTTCTCGAACCTTTTTAAAATAATGGTATAATGTTTGCTTCTTTCCATTATAACGGAACTATTCCCTCCTCTAATGACAAATTGAAAACTGTTGCAAGCGGTATGCTGATTTGTTCTACAGTTTCCAATAGTAATTTGGGAAAAATCCCATCCACTCCAGGGGATTTATTATCCTTCATATCTCTTATTTTCATAGCTACCATTGTTGGGGTTACAATTAGTTGTCCTAAATAGTCAAATTCTCTCCCTTCGAACTTAGTCTCTTCCCTGGTAAACCCCGAACTAAAGTACTCATTAGGTTTTCTGACATTAAGAATCCCTCTGTTATTATGTTTCCATCACTACCTTCTAGAGGACCGACATTATCCTGAACTTTTTGCTTACTTCGAACATACGCATAAAAACTCTTGCTGTCCTGTATTACATGAAAAGCTATTTTTTGTTCGTAGCTTCTCTTTGAATTTCTCATTTCAGCTGTAGCTTGATTAAATCTTCTTTATAAATGCTATAGTCTTCTTCACTTCCAGTATGCCTGTATGTTTTCAACATCATTTGCTTGTACTTGATTTTTCTAATGGCTTCCTTCGACAAGTGTTTCTTCCTTGACCGTTTCCCCTGTTTTTTAAAGGGGACACATTTGTCAACGACGCAGTAAATTCACTCTTTAAGATATTCCAACATTCTGTTGGTGTCTTATTCTTCAGTGTGTTATTCCAGTCTATCTTTGCTCAATATTCCCTCATGTCCTGATATTTACCTTTGTGAAAACAATTCCTGTACCATATTTTTCTATTCCGTTCTCCCTTTACTTTGATGATCAAATGTATCTGGTTGTGATCACTACATCCCAGTGGCTCACATATCTTGACATTATCAACAAATTCCTTCTGTGAGCTCAACACTATGTCTAACGTGTCCTCGCCCCTGGTTGCTTCTGACACATGTTGAGAAAGGAAACTATCTTGTACTAAATTTAAAAACTCTTGATCCTCTCTCCCGGTACTCTGTAGAGATGTTGAATGTATATGACCATGGTTATAATCCCCATTAATAATATAGTCCCGTTTACTCATTTATTTGGTAGCGTTATGTACATTTGCATTATCTTCTATGCTTACGTTTGGACTTCGATAAAATAACCCAACAGTTAATGTTGAGTTTCCTGTAACTATGTTACACCAGACAGCTTCTTCACATTCTTCTTCTTTTTCTAATTTTATTTCATAAGCCTGCATGTATTCTTTAATATATGAAATAATTCCGCCTCCTCTTCTTCCTAATCTCTATTTCCTAAACATGTTTGCTATCTTTATCTATGCCTCTAGTATTTGGCTTCTCTCTGTGTATTTCCCCTGAGAAACTAGTTTTAAAGGTTGCAACCTGATCCACTGTCCATATATCGAAGCAGGTTCTCGAAGAACACTGCTGCGCCCTTTCCGCTTAGATGGAGGCCATCTCTCATGTCTTCTTTCCCAACAAAGTATCGCCAAAAATCTACAAATCCAACTCCTTCTTCTTCACACATCTGCTCTAATAGTACGTTAATTGCCATTCTCTTGCAATTTCTAAATGTTGTTCAACTTTTGTCGTCTTCTGTGTCTCTGCCAACTCTCTGTATCACTGTTCGTCCCTACATGTATATCTTTACTATCCTGGTTGTTCCATCCCTGTCTGCATTGTTCGTCCCTACATGTACTAATATAGACCCTCCTTGGCCATGCCCCAATACGTTCTCTACCCGTTCAATCACGTGCTCTATCCTGGCTACCGGAAGACAAACAACAACGTCTTCTCCTTTGCTTAATGGGTTGTCTCTCTTTCGCTAAATGGAGTCTCCCATAAATACCCTTTCTGTTCTAATGCCCTATCGATCACTGCTTCAGAGTAGCTCCTCCGTTTTGCATCTGCCTAGTTGCTGACTTTTCCCCCTGCAGCTTTCTCTGTTGTTCCTTTCTTTCCTGCCTCTGTTCTTCCTGTCATCATCCTTGTTATTGACTTCCGTTTGGTCACATCTACTCTCCCTTCCTTTCTTCCCTTCATCTTTCCTCCTGTCGCATCTACTTCTCTCATCTCCTGTCCCCTTGTCCCTCCTCCTTCTCTACTGTCACTTTCTCCCATGTCATCTTCCTGCATATCATGTTTTCTGTTGTTCTTTCTCCATTTGTTTTCCTAGCAATCACCCTCCCTCCTCTCTCCAACCCCTTCATAATATCCGCTAGCCTAGTTAACTCTGCTGTCAGACAGTCCACTTTCCAACACCCTACACATTGAAACGTAAACCCTTCCTCCGTTGTCTCTGACCAATGTTAAGTAAACGGGACTCTGTTATTATAGGGGAAATGTGACGTTATAGTCGTCAGCTGGAATCACGCATAATATAGATTTCGGTGTACTTACTGCACGTTTATAAGGTTGAATGTTGGGTCCAAACGAACGTCAGAAAAATTATCTTACGTTTCCATGCGAGTGCATTATTTGAAAACAATCAGCCAAACAGGTTGTATGGCTTCGGCACTTTCGCTGATCGGCGCATACTTTCGTATGTATAGCTGTTTGTATAATCCCAAAAATCATTACAATGTTAACAGTATGAAACCCAACAGTTCAAATCAGTACGAATAATTTATACTATCCCCGGTAGCTCAGTCGCTAGGCGTGGTGTCTAGCTCAGTGACACACAATTATGATATCGATATCTTGATGCGAATACATTTATTTATTGATAATAAATAAACGTAACTGGTGCTTATGTTTAATTTGGTTTAGATGGAATTAATAAAACCAAACAGTGATTATTTGATGTTGGTCTATCCGAAAATCAAGATACATATTTGCATAGACGAGTCATACCGAAAACATAACAAGACTATAGCTGAACTCTCGCGTAATAGCAAGAAAATGGCGACGACATCGGCTAATTCCTCGGTTTTGAAAAATAAGTTATGTTACCTGTTTTATCTGTAATGAGGGAATCGGCTTACACAAGAAGGCGTATCGTGGAACGATTATGGGTTTGTGGAAAAAAACCAAAAGAAACGGGTAGCCTAATATTTAATACGGCATATCCAGATCGGCGGTTCAGAATCAGAAAAGAATCACTAGTTGCAGAATTTGTGATACAACTTAAATATGCAGTCACGTGTAAGCCAATCATCAGTCAACCCGGAGCCATGTTAATAGTTAATTTGTCTAAATTATAGGTACACGTGATGTACAATAGGAAATGTGGAAGCTTGTAAGCAATACAAATGAAGGCATTGACGTCATAGAGCCATATCATTGGCATATGAACAGACATAGTTCGTCGAAGATTGTTTGATATTGAACCTGACATAGAGCATCAATAAGTGCTGCTAGAAAACCTACAGTCGGACACTGGCACATATCACACAACCATTGCCGTTCTACACTTGATTCTTCTCAGCCAAGCCATCTGAAAAGGAACCAGTTTTTCATTCCAGTGACAATGGCGTTTCTCTACAATACATGCGCAATACAGTCTTCGGCTAGGCATTATTTGTTGGACAGTCGCTGCACAAACTGTCGATGATATGGCTGCAGAACCATGCCTGAGGCCATGTGGAAATGTGTCTGTCCAGTATGTCATGATACCTTGGAGAACTATATCAAAAACACACCACAGAAGGGAGTAAATTTTTAAGGGGTGTTCATTAGAATACATATTAAATATTAAATAATATTTCATGAATGACTGCAGAATTAAACAGGAAAATAGTAAGCAGAAAAGTGGTATACAGAGGAGGTCATATATAAATGCATATATCGTGATATCTAAGAGCAATCAGTATTCATTGAGGATTGTTTTGGGGAGGGGGAGGGAAAACATTACATTAGTATGTTCACAAAATCGGTAAATAAACTGTGCTAAGTTATGTAAATTTCTTTGCAAGGTCTCGTTGTCCTACGAATACTTTAAGTTGTTCAATTTCATTATCAATTACTTGCTTTCGTTTCTACTAATAAGTGTAAAGAGCAACATGTGTGTATTGTCACTACACACATTCATGTCAGTGTGTTGTGCATAGTGTCTAGTATACATAGTCTTGTTTCATAGTTTAAGTTGTCTTAACTTCACGGATTGGTTTGAGTGAATAATAACATAGCAAATTGTTTATTCAATCACTATTTTGATTGTTCACATCGCTACGCCAAACCACGTGTATGTTGTTATTAGTTTCGCACGCCGTTCTAGCGAAAACACGTGACCGCTTAAATTCAAAGATGTGGCGCTATATGTTACCAGCGCATTGGTTTTCGTCAGGTACCCGATGTCACGACGAGGGCATTTTTCGGTTATCAAACAATTGGTAATCAATTATTTTAAACTGCGTGTTAATTCTGTTTGATTCACACACGACACATACGGACATACAATGCTAGGATTGGCGATAGGCAAAAGAACTGATTGGGAACTTTACGTCGGTAGAGTGGGCCCTAAATTCGGAAGGGCCCAGATTCGGCAAAACGTATACCTCGCATGCGCACGCAACTACCGTGCACGCCTTTATCTGCTTTGATGTAGCCTTGGTGACATACCTCACGCCCGGGCCGAATATCCTCAACACATTTATTATTATTTAAAATTTGCGTAATAACAATCATATCGGAATATCTGATGTAGGATTAATACCAACGGAAACTATGTTAGTAACAGCGGAGAATCCTGGCCCGCTACGTCGAGGTCGCAGATTGACTCGTGCCGAATGAGAGCCCGGCCGAACCAGAGACCCTGACCAGGGGATCGAATGACGATATATAATATTATATATTATATATTATATATTATATATTATATATTATATATTATATATTATATATTATATATTATATATTATATTATATATTATATATTATATATTATATATTATATATTATATATTATATATTATATATTATATATTATATATATATATTATATATTATATATTATATATTATATATTATATATTATATTTATATTTTATATTTTATATTTTATATTTATATATTATATATTATATATTATATATTATATATTATATATTATATTTTATATATTTTATATATTTATATATTTTATATATTTTATATATTTTATATTATATATTATATATTATATATCTATTTTATATATTATTATATATTATATATTATATATCATATATATATATATATATCATATTTTATATCATATATCATATATCATATATATATATCATATATCATATATCATATATCATATATCATGATATATCATATATCATATTTCATATATCATATATCATATATCATATATCATATATCATATATCATATATCATATATCATATATCATATTTCATATATCATATATCATATATCATATATCATATATCATATATCATATATCATATATCATATTTCATATATCATATATCATATATCATATATCATATATCATATATCATATATCATATATCATATATATTATATATTATTATATATTATTATATATTATATATATATTATTATAATATAATAAATCATATATAATAATTATTATATATATAATAAATCATATATAATAATCTATATATAGAAATAATAGGATCATCCTTCCATTATATAATATATATATATATATATATAATTATTATATATGATTTATAATATATTTCATATATAAATATATATATATATATATATATATATATATATATATATATATATAACGACACGCCTTTTGTAACACATGGAACAAGGGTGATAGCTTGTGTTTATTTCCTTTGATATGCTGTTATAATGGTTATTACCAGTTTGACGTGGACATATTATTTTCTGTACATGTTGTTGTCATACAGCGGGTTACCAGTTGAAAACAATACAATATAGTATAACCTTTACAGCATTTGTGTATTGATGTGTATATTGTAAACCATGACAAAACAGGTTTACATTTGAACTTAAAGTAGTCATATATATTGCTTTGTGGCTGATAAGTCAGACACGTTAATTTGCAATTTGGAGCTGGCTAACAGTTAGCAACTTACAGAATACTGGCAGTATTTATGTCACTTTTACGTTTTACAAAACATTCTCAAATTGGACCTTAAAATTGGTTTTCTTGTATCACTGTTCTGCCTAGTTTCCGCCATTTGGTTTTGTTTGATCATTGGAATATATATTCTTCTCCGCCAGTGTGGTTGAATGGTCCAATACTCATATGTGTGGCCTATTTTTGATATGTTTCCCTCATCTTTCGGCTTACCTTATCGGTTTTCCAAGCTTGGCATGTTTTGCCTGTTTTAGTGATGTTTATCATTCCTCTGTATCCAGAGCCGTCGCGAGTGGCGAGACATTGCTTTGGTTCTGAAGCGGTGACAACATTGCACAAGTATGCGTCTATGGGCGCTTCGTGTGTATTTGTGCTTGTGTGTTTGTGCTAGGAGTAACGTATATATATATATATATATATATAATATATATATATATATATATATTATATGTATATATATATGTATATGTATATGTATATGTATATGTATATGTATATGTATATGTATGTATATGTATATTTTTGCTTTGTATATGTCATATGTGCATGTGTCATGTGCATGTGCATGTGCATGTGCATGTGGATGTGCATGTGCATGTGCATGTGCATGTGCACGTGCACGTGCACGTGCATGTGCGTACACGTACACGTACACGTACACGTACACGTACACGTACACGTACACGTACACGTACACGTACACGTACACGTACACGTACACGTACACGTACACGTACACGTACACGTACACACACGTACACGTACACGTACACGTACACGTACACGTACACGTACACGTACACGTACACGTACACGTACACGTACACGTACACGTACACGTACACGTACACGTACACGTACACGTACACGTACACGTACACGTACACGCACACGCACACGCACACGCACACGCACACGCACACGCACACGCACACGCACACGCACACGCACACGCACACGCACACGCACACGCACACGCACACGCACACGCACACGCACACGCACACGCACACGCACACGCACACGCACACGCACACGTATATATATATATATATATATATATATATATATATATATATATATATATATATATACATATATATATATATATATATACATATACATATACATATACATATACATCATATACATATACATATACATAAAATATACATATACATATACATATACATATACATATACATATACATATACATATACATATATTGGTTAGATCTCGATTTGCCAATGAGTCTGCCAGCCACCTAGATTTACTTTTGTAGACGGCAATCTTGTTAAATCTTCTTAAATGTGTTTTCGTGTAATACACTCCCCAGTCAACCCTACGTTTCATCAGTAGATGGTATGATAATCACCATGGGTAAAATTAAGCAACCACGGAATTAGTATGTAATAAACGCATAGGTTGTCGAGATTTGTGTGAAAAAGAAAGACAACAACAAAAAGATTGCTAAAGGTAAGATCATGCAGTGAAACCTGAAGCAGGCACTGGAATAGCATCAAATGAACAACGAGAATATGTGTACGTACATCATTTATCAATTTCAGTGCTGATTATTATTTTTTTTATTTGTCTTCTCAACGCTATGTGAATCTCCAATCTTATTACTGGTATATGTATGTGTCAATCAACACACATTTCCGTTTTAACCTAATGGATGAATGAACAATAACGTCTTTTGAAACTTTAAAATAACATGCTTACCATCACAATTCCGTCCTTTCCACGTGATGTCGCAAGTGCATGTGTAATGTCTTCCGAGACGTGAATTCGAGCAAGTTCCCCCATGCTTGCATGGATTTGATGTACATGCCTTGTATCCTACATGAAGGAAACACATTAATGCAACCATGAATGTCAGTGCTCGGTTATAAAAACCGTAGTTTCGTAGTTGCCCCTTATTTTCTTTGTTTTATATATATATATATATATATATATATATATATATATATATATATATATATATATATATATATATATATATATATATATATATATATATATATATATATATATATGTGTGTGTGTGTGTGTGTGTGTGTGTTGTGTGTGTGTGTGTGTGAGAATAGATAAATAAGTATTGTGAAGTTATTACGCATTATCGTATTGTGTAAAGCTATCTTTTTCGATTTTCATAGATATCATCCTTTATAACATACCTACAACGATTACTGCACATTTCCCATGGTCGTTTTTGCAATCTAATATTTGTTTACCTATAGATGCTTTCGTCTGAACGTTTCACTTTGTCTTCTTCCGTACTAATGACGAATGACGTCAGCGTACACGTGGGGCAGCTCGTAATCCAACACTAGAAAAAGTACTAAGGTTGTATAGATCACCAAAATTCCACAAGGAGGATGTGCCACCGAGACCAGTTGTCGACTACACACATACAATAGGGTACAAAGTGTCCAGGCACTTGGCTGACGTATTACAACCTTGTGTTGGAAAAACAGAACACCTTGCAGAAAATGCACAGGAATTGGTGAAATAAATGAAAAAATAACATTAGAAGAAGGAGAATCATTTGTGTAATACGACGTTGTGTCATTGTTCGCGAAGACTCGTGTGATGTCATCAGGAAAATACTGGAGAATGAAAGATACTAAAGAATAACCTGAATGTAGAAACATCATGGAACTGCAGACATTTGTATTGTGGACAACATACTTCAGATTTGGAGGGGAATTTTACCATCGGGAATTTGGAGTAGCCATGGGCAGCCCAGTATCCATCATTGTTGTGAACATATAGTTGGAGGACTTGAAACAAAACATCGTCGCCATAGCACCAGAGGATTGCCAGACGAGAAGATGGACGAGATAGGTGGATGACGTCATCTGTCTAGTTCACACAGGCACGGTATCTGTCTAGTTCACACAGGCAGTTAAATTGCGACTACACATGAATACAGTAGATCCGACGGGTAGCATCGTCTTCACGAGGGAAGATGAAATAACAACAAGTTCACCAGAAAGGAAGAAGGAAGCATGAAGTCCACCGTGTATAGGGAAATTACGCACACTGACCAGTACCTAAACTTGCGTCCCACCAACCCACACATCAGAAGCTAGGAGTTGTCAGACCGCTCATGAACATGTGTGAGACGATAACTACAGAGGAGGGGGGGGGGACAAAACGAAGAAATGAAACCCATGGGACAACGGAAAAGAGAAGTAAAAGACCACCAGTAGGGAAACGAACAAACCCTTCAGGAGTAAAGTGGTTATTCCATATGTGGAGAGAGTCTCGGAAAGAGTACACCGAGTAATGAAGTAGTATGGGGTTGCGACAGCCACCCGTCCCCACACCACCCTCAGGCTCGTGCTGGTACAACCGATAGACAAGGTACAGCTTGCAGAACAAGGTGAGCTGGTGTAGCAGATGCCATGCAAGAACTGTGGTGCCGAGTATATAGGAGAGACCGGGAAACTACTGAAAACATGACTGGACGAACAAAGGGAAAGACACAAGAAGTGGGAGAAAAATTTACTTCAACAAAACCGTCCTAACAGACCATGCAACGACTGAATATCACATTGTAGGCTGGGAGGGAGCGAAAATCATTGATAGAGAGCCAAACAGAAGACCCTGACAATTAAAGGAAGCCATCTGGATCAGAAAGACAATGAACAGACGAAAGCTTCTACAGGTAAAGTAAATTTAAGATCTTGAATTTGGATAGGAAAAATGAAAACCATTAATACCTAGAATGGGTTTTGCACTATTTGCACTATACACTATGTGTAACTTATGTGATTACATGTTTCAAATACTTTAGATTATTACTCAATACTCTTTTCTCATAAACTAGTGGGTCGACTATTGTAAGATTACCCAAATATATATATATATATATATATATAATATATATATATATATATATATATATATATATATATATATATATATATATATATATATATATATATATATATATATATAAAAACATTTCATCTCCTGTGAATAATTCGACTATATTTTAATTATGTTTGTGCTGGTACATAAATTATATATATTTCTCTCTTACGTCACCTTAACTGCAATTTCAGTGGCTATAAAGTAGCATATTATAATATATTTGAAAAATCCACGAAAACGTCAAATGTATTAATTATGTGTTAAAAACAACGTTTATGCCTCACTGTCACACATCGGAATATCGCAGTGTTCCCATCTCTTCGAACGATCCATCGTGTAACACCACGGCCTTGTGTCAGCACACCCTCTGATGCCGATGTTACGGCACGCGTTGCCTGTTCCGTATCCCTGGCAGCTATGGCCGTGTGGCTGTGTAGCAACCAAGTCACTGACAGAACGCTCTTAAGCATCACAAATTCATTCGATAATCATATGTTATAAGCAGGAGCGGCCGATACTTTCGTCCCATTTCATATTAATTATGTCGCATGCAACCCACATGATTTAATATTCCCAAAGCAATAAACGAACATACACATAGCAACCATATCCTGTAACCAGCTTTAAAAATGTGTAATTCCTAAAATCACTAAAATATTAAGGGTATGAAACTTAACAATTCAAATCAGGATGAATAAGTTATACTATACCCGGTAGCTCAGTGGCTGGGCGTATTATCCTGCTCTATAACACTCAACTACGATATATTCTTGTTGTGAATACATTATTGCTTTAAAAAGTTGTAATAACGGGTGCGTATTATTATTCCCTTTAAGTGGAATTAATAAATAATAAATTACATTATTTGATGTTTGTATAACCGAAAACCTAGAGACATGTTTGAGTAGTAGAGACAGCCAGAAAACACAAATACAATGTACTGCTTTGAGGCTGACAAGTTTGACACGTTAATTTGCAATTTGGAGCTGGCTAACAGTTAGCAACTTACATAATACTGGCAGCATTTAGGTCTCTCTTACGTTTCACCTAAATGTCTCAAATTGGACCAATACATTTTTTCTCTTGTATAACTGTTTTGTGTAGTTTCCGCCATTTGGTTTTGCTTGAACATTGGAATACATGAGGTCACAATTCCTCTCCGCCAGTGTAGTTGAATGGTCCAATACCGTGTCCTCGTTTTGATGTTTCCCTCATTTTTGGCTTACCTTATCGGAGTTCCAAGGTTGGCATTTTCTGCCCGATTTAGTGACTGTTAAAAAACCTCTGTATCCAGAGCCTTGGCGAGTGGTGAGACATTCCAGTTCTGAAGCAATGACACAATACATGTATGCACCCCTTTGTACGGACGTGTGTATTTGTGCTTGTGTATGCGTGTGCGTGTGACATAGTGAGTGCATGTATGCACGCGTGTATGTGCATACGATTGGTGATACATATCTGTGTGGGAGAGGTATGTATGCAGATATTGCAGTAGCCCAGGTATTGCAATACCTCAGGGAGTTTGACGCCCCTGCCCTGCTGAGTTGTAAACCACTGCATTGTGGTACAGATTCTTGACATAACCAAAGGCTAAGGGAGCAAACAGTAACCAGAAAACCATGCCACTTTGGCCGCATCAAGGGCGGTTGATGTATCGAACTCCCAACAGCTCTCGACCAGCCACTGTAGGATTAAATAGTTTGCGCCTGTCTTGACATGTTCTTGCCGGTGTGAGACCTCTATTTGCTCCCCGAGAGGGAGCCGCTGGTAACTTGCAAAAGCAGCGGCACTTCAACACGTTTTCATGAAATGTACAACTGTACGAAACATCATAACAAATCGGCCGTCGCCCCGATTACCAAGCACCGCGCAGCTTGACCTCATCTTCCGTCGACAGTGGAAAATCAGGTAGGAAGAAGGAGAAGAAGACAACTACTGACAACTACACAATGGAACGTCAGTACTCTCCTCGACCGAGAAGTAGTAGCAATGGAACTTGCCAAATACAACATCGACATCACCGCCCTATGTGAAACAAGGCTATCAGAGTCTGGTAGTCTCAACGACTTGGAATATTCATTCTTTTGGAGTGGCAAACCCGAAGGAGAAAGAAGGGAGGCCTAACTGGGCTTTGCTATCACAAAGGATATCGTCATCAACCTGACAGAAATGCCACGGCCACTAAGTAAAAGAGCAAGAATAACTTTGCTACAATTATCAGCGTGTACGCTCCAACAATGACAAACCCAAATGAAAACAAGGAGGCCTTCTACTGCCAGCTAAAAGTGTGCTCAGCGGCACCCCTCGTTCAGATAAGCTACTGCTGATAGGAGACTTCAATGCGAGGACAGGAAGACACAATTAGAAGTGTCCCTTGGACGTGGGCAAACATGGGATTGGGAAACGCAACTCCAATGGCGAGTTTCTAATGGCTCTGTGCTCTGAGTTCGAACTGATAGTGACGAACACCATGTTCAAGCAGAAGGAAGAACGCAAGACCACCTGGATGCATCCTCGTTCCAGACACGCAAGGTGTCGGGATAAGATGGACATACACAGTACCCGAGCCATGCGTGGAGCTAACTGCTGGACCGATCACCAGTTGCTGAGGTCAAAAGTGGCTTTGAGAATACACCAAGAGCACAACAGGCAAGGGACAAGTAAACCGACCAAGTTCAACACTGCAACACTAAGAACCACCGGCCATAGGGAGAGTGTTGAGCAGGAGATGGACAGTGCTCTCGCCCAACGAGAGGAGAAGGAAATCTCTTCAGCAGGTCGTATATATTTATTTTAATTAATTAATTATTATAACAAAGTGTTATCAGTGCAGGAAATGTTCTGTATTTATTGATGATACTTATGTATTTTTAGAGACAACGTATTTTAATTAGTAGCATTTTAGTGGCATTTTATAATGTTGTATATGTATAATTTTAAGTATAATATTAATTTATATACACTTTTATAATTAATTTAATTAATTTAGTGAACACTCGATAAGCCATAGGCTTCCTTGTTCACATGCCGTCTGGAGCGCCAGTCTGCTTTTCATACCCCATGTTGACTAAAGGAATATAGTCACGGAGCAGGGGTCACTCACTGCAATGCCAGACACAGTGTCGATTGCACAGTTTTGTATTTCGAGTCAGCACAAAATCTTTGCCTCGAATCGCTTCATTCAACCCACAGCGACCAACAACGCTTTGCTTTCACAGTCTGCGTCGTCGTGAAGATGAAAATGACATATTCTGTCCAGTTTCTTTCGCTTTCATCCGATACTATTACAATATTTGACACATTGGCGAATTGCTATTATTTGAAACACGTCGCCACACATGTTGCACATAGTGTATAGCACACGTATCGTTAATATCATTGGCATTCATATCTATATTTGAGGGAATTACTAGCGCTATATAATTATCTGTAAAAGTCACTGTATAAATGTTATAACCAATAAGCCTTTATTACTATTATGATTTTTTTTCATTATTATTTGTAATACAAATTAGCTCTGCTAAGTGCCA
Source organism: Ridgeia piscesae (assembly GCA_025642075.2). NCBI lineage: Eukaryota > Metazoa > Annelida > Polychaeta > Sabellida > Siboglinidae > Ridgeia > Ridgeia piscesae. The sequence continues at coordinate 18,285 of JAODUO010003634.1, read as the reverse complement.
CATCAAAGATTGTTAATTAAATTAAAAGCCTATGTCATATGGGAAAGTATGATCAGTTGGATACAAACATGGTTGACAGACTGAAGACAGATAGTAAAAGTAGAGGGGAGATATCAAACTGGAAACCAGTTTGTAGTTGGGTTCCACAGGGGTCGGTGTTAGGACCAATATTATTTTTGATACTTTTACATGATATTGATGATGACTTATCAAGTAAAGTACTTAAATTTGCAAACGACACAAAGTGTTCAGAACTGTAAAAACTGATGCAGGTAACGCAACTTTCCAAGATGATCTAACCAAGTTAGTCAAATGGTCTGAAAAATGGCAAATGTTATTTACTTTTTGGTAAATATAAATGCATCCACATTGAACATGGTAATGTGAGCAAATAATACTTTATGGGCAATATTTTATTACGCACAAGTGTAAAACAAAAGGACCTGGGAGATACAGTCAGTGCCGACATGACAATTTCGGAGCAACGTGGACAGGACATTTAGAATAAATATATAATTATGGCATGGAGGCCATATCATAAGAAAAACATCGATAAACTAGAAAGAGTTCAACGGAGTGCAACTAAACTTATTCCAGAACTTAAGCATTTTTCTATGAAAGACACGTATGTTAGAATGTGGATTAACAGCATTGGAAATTAGAAGAGTAAGATGAGACCTTATAGAAGTTTCTAAGATATTGAATGGATATGAAGATATTGATAGCAACGTGTTTTTCAAACTAAAAGAATATAGAATGAGACAAGGGGGCATAAGGCGGCGTTAGTCAAGCCATACTGTAGACAATTATCCTTCTCCGAGAGAATGATTAAAATCAATTAAATCATGATTGTGTAAATGTCAGCAATGTAAATATGTTTTAAAATTAAGTTGACAAGTATCTGGCAAGGGCGGGCTATACCTAGGTTGTACCCTTAACATTTTAAGGAATTATTTTAATACTGATTAAATTATTTATTCATATATTTATTTTAATTAATTAATAATTATAACAAATTGTTAACAGTGTAGGACATTTTATGTATTTTTATATTACTTATGTATTTTTAGAGACAACGTATTTTAATTAGTAGCATTTTAGTGGCATTTTATAATGTTGTATATGTATAATTTTAAGTATAATATTAATTTATATACACTTTTATAATTAATTTAATTAATTTAGTGAACACTCGATAAGCCATAGGCTTCCTTGTTCACATGCCGTCTGGAGCGCCAGTCTGCTTTTCATACCCCATGTTGACTAAAGGAATATTGTCACGGAGCAAGGGTCACTCACTGCAATGCCAGACGCTATGTCGACTGCACAGTTTTGTATTTCGAGTCAGCACAAAACCTTTGCCTCGAATCGCTTCATTCAACCCACAGCGATCAACAACGCTTTGCTTTCACAGTCTGCGTCGTCGTGAAGATGAAAATGACATATTCTGTCCAGTTTCTTTCGCTTTCATCCGATACTATTACAATAGTTGACACATTGGCGAATTGTTATTATTTGAAACACGTCGCCACACGTGTTGCACATAGTGTATAGCACACGTATCGTTAATTACATTGGCATTCATATTTATCTTTGAGAGAATTTCTAGCGCTATATAATTATCTGCAAAAATTCACTGTAGAAATGTTATAACCAATAAGCCTTTATTATTATTATGGTTTTTTCCCCATTATTATTTGTAATACAAACTAGCTCTGCTAAGTGCCACATCAAAGATTGTTAATTAAATTAAAACATATGTTATATGGGAAAGTATGATCAGTTGGATACAAACATGGTTGACAGACAGAAGACAGAGAGTAAAGGTAGAGGGGAGATATCAAACTGGAAACCAGTTTGTAGTGGAGTTCCACAGGGGTCGGTGTTAGCACCAATATTATTTTTGATACTTGTATATGATATTGATGATGACTTATCAAGTAAAGTACTTAAATTTGCATACGACACAAAGTGTTCAGAACTGTAAAAACTGATGCAGATAAAGAAACTTTCCAAGATGTTCTAACCAAGTTAGTCAAATAGTGTGAAAAATGGCAAATGTTATTTACTTTTTTGTAAATATAAATGCATCCACATTGAACATGGTAATGTGAGCAAATAATACTTTACGGGCTATATTATATTACGCACAAGTGTAAAACAAAAGGACCTGGGAGTTACAGTCAGTGCCGACATGACAGTTTCGGAGCAACGTGGACAGGACATTTTGGATAAATATATAATTCTGGCATGGAGGCCATATCATAAGAAAGACATCGATAAACTAGAAAGAGTTCAACGGAGTGCAACTATACTTATTCCAGAACTTAAAAAATTTTCTATGAAAGAGAGGTGGAGAATGTGGATTAACAACATTGGAAACTAGAAGAGTAAGAAGAGACCTAATATAAGTTTCTAAGATATTGAATGGATATGAAGATATTGATAGCAACGTGTTTTTTCAAACTAAAAGAATATAGTATGAGACAACGGGGCATAAGGCGGCGTTAGTCAAGCCATACTGTAGACAATTATCCTTCTCCCAGAGAACAATAAATGATTAAAATCAATTAAATCATGATTGTGTAAATGTCAGCAGTGTAAATATGTTTAAAAATAAAGTTGACAAGTATCTGGCAAGGGCGGGCTATACCTAGGTTGAACACTTAACATTTTAAGGAATTATTTTAATACTGATTAAATTATTTATTAATATATTTATTTTAATTAATTAATTAGTATAACAAATTGTTATTAGTGTAGGAAATTTTCTGTATTTGTTATGATACTTATGTATTTTTAGAGACAACGTATTTTAATTAGTAGCATTTTAGTGGCATTTTAAAAAGTTGTATATGTATACTTTTAAGTATAATATTAATTTATATACACTTTTTTATAATTAATTTAGTGAACACTCGATAAGCCGTAGGCTTCCTTGTTCACATGCCGTCTGGAGTGCCAGTCTGCTTTTCATACCCCATGTTGACTAAAGGAATATAGTCACGGAGCAGGGGTCACTCACTGCAATGCCAGACGCAGTGTCGACTGCACAGTTTTGTATTTCGAGTCAGCACAAAATCTTTGCCTCGAATCGCTTCATTCAACCCACAGCGACCAACAACGCTTTGCATATATATATATATATATATATATATATATATATATATATATATATATATATATATATATATATAATATATGTATGTGATGTAGAACAATTATATACATTTCCCTTACGTAACCTTGCTTGCAATTTCAGTGGCTGTAATATAATATTTTATATTTGAAAACACTTCAAATGCATTCATTCATGTATGCCTCACCTTCACACATCGGAATGGTACAGTGCTCCCATCTCGTCGAACGATCCGTCGTGTAACACCACGGCCTCCGCTCAGCACACCTTGTGATAGCGATGTTACGGCACGCATTGCCTTCTCCGTATTCATGGCAACTATGGCCGTGTGGCTGTTTGTGAGACACGTTGATTTGTACGTCGAAGATCCGAAATATTTAGACAATTACATAATACTGGCAACAGCCAAGTCACTAATACGATTCTCTTAAATATAAGAAATTCATTCGATAATCATATGTTATACGTAGGAATTAAATATGATGTTTGAAAATGTCAAAGAACAAATTTAATCACCTTATCATTCAATTAGTCTTACTGTGCGCTTTCTTGTCCACAAAGAAAACAGTACATATAATTTACGAATTAGAAATACCATATCTTATGTTATGCTACTCGCCTTTTTCGAATATGCACATTTGTGCTATACTTTCGAGACCCCGAAAATCCATACGTTTGCTTGGCTTTGAGAATTAAGCGAATTAGCAAAGGCGTTTCGGCCGCAGTTATCGCTGACGAATTTAGGTGCAGGAACATTCAGAATGCAAAGGCTAGATTTGTGATAGTATTTGTATTTTATGTACATTATTTTATTTAACAAGATTTAACAAGATTGCCACCTAGAGATTCAACTCCAGATGGCAGGTGGACTAGGAAGCTATTTGGCTTATCGAGAGTCCAACCTATCTATTTAAGTATACCCCGCCCGTCTTAGGTATGTGTCGATTTTATTTTTAAATATATTAACACTACTAGCACCTACTCAATCAGTTGATCATCTGTTCCATTCGTTTACTGTTCTTTATGAAAATGAAAATTGTCTAATATCTAGTTTACACTGCTTCTTTGCTAATGTAACTCCGTGTCCTGTAGTCCTTCTCTCTTCCTTGACCGTGAACAAATATTTCTGTCAACATTTTCATACCCATTCAATATTTTAAACACCTTAGTCTGATCTCCTCTCAATCTTCTGGTTTCTAGTGTTGTTAAATCACATTCTTTTAGACGCATTTCATAACTAATATTCCTGAGTTTCTGGAATCATTTTGTTTACTCTTCTGTGTACGCTTTCTAGCATATCAATATCCTTCTTGCGATATGTACTCCATGCTTGTATACAATATTCTAAATGAGGCCTAATTATTTCTTTATTCAGCGGTATTAGTAGTTCTTTTTCTTTGTACACTATATTTCGCCTAATTAATCCAAGAATTTGGTTTCCCTTCGGTGCTGCAATTGCACACTACTCTGATACCGTCATGTCAGCACTAATGGATAACCCTAAGTCCATTTCCTTTAAGGTAGTATTTAGTACAGTACCACCCATTGTATATTGTGCATCTTCATTCCCATGTCCTGTGTGGAAACACTTACTCTTTCCAAAATTATACAGCATTTGCCACTTATCAGACCATTCTGTCAACTTATTAAGATCATCTTGTAAATGCTGTCTATCTGCATCACTTTTAATTTTCCTAAACACTTTGTTGTGTCGACCGCAAACTTCAACACATTGCTTCTTATGTCATCATCCAAATCATTGATATATGTTAAGAATAAAATAGGTTCCAATAGTGATCCCTGCGGTACTCCACTCAAAACCAGTTTTCAGTTTGAAACCTCCCCATCAATTACTACTCTTTTTCTTCTAACAATAAGCCATTTTCTATCCAGTTAATCATACCATTTCCTATGTCATGGGCCTTTAATTTAAGTAGTAATCTTTGGTGTGGCACTTTGTCACAGGCTTTTTTTAAATCTAAGTAGATTATATCTACTGGTGATCCCTCATCTACCCACTTTGTGACATGTTCCAATAAACATAACATATTTGTTAAGCGTGACCTCACTTTTAAAAACCCAAGTTGAGATGTGTTTATCAATTTTTTTAACAAGAAAATCAACCAAGTGATCTTTAATTAGTCTTTTCTAATAGTTTGCAAATCACCGATGTTAAACTCACTGGTCTATAGTTATCTGACTTGGTTCTCGAACCTTTTTTAAATAATGGTTTCTTTCCATTATAACGGAACTATTCCCTTCTCTAATGACAAATTGAAAACTGTTGCAAGCGGTATGCTGATTTGTTATACAGTTTCCAATAGTAATTTGGGAAAAATCCCATCAACTCCAGGGGATTTATTATCCTTCATATCTCTTATTTTCATAGCTACCATTGTTGGGGTTACAATTAGTTGTCCTAAATAGTCAAATTATCTCCCTTCGAACTTAGTCTCAAGTACTGGCAATATAGTAATATTTTCCCTGGTAAACCCCGAACTAAAGTACTCATTAGGTTTTCTGACATTAAGAATCCCTCTGTTATTATGTTTCCATCACTACCTTCTAGAGGACCGACCTTATTCTGAACTTTTTGTTTACTTCGAACATACGCATAACAACTCTTGCTATCCTGTATTACATTAAAAGCTTTTTTTTCGTAGCTTCTCTTTGAATTTCTAATTTCAGCTGTAGCTTGATTAAATGCTTCTTTATAAATGCTATAGTCTTCTTCACTTCCAGTAAGCCTGTATGTTTTCAACATCATTTGCTTGTTCTTGATTTGTCTAATGGCTTCCTTCGACAAGTGTTTCTTCCTTGACCGTTTCCCCTGTTTTTTAAAGGGGACACATTTGTCAACGACGCAGTCAATTTCACTATTTAACATATCCCATAATTATGTTGGTGTCTTATTCTTCAGTGTGTTATTCCAGTCTATCTTTGCTCAATATTCCCTCATGTCCTGATATTTTTCTTTGTGAAATTTGTTCCTATACCATATTTTTCTATTCCGTTCTCCCTTTACTTTGATGATAAAATGTATCTGGTTGTGATCACTACATCCCAGTGGCTCACATATCTTGACATTATCAACAAATTCCTTATGTGAGCTCAAAACTATGTCTAACGTGTTCTCGCCCCTGGTTGCTTCTAACAAATGTCGAGAAAGGAAACTATATTGTACTAAATTAAAAAAAAAACTCTTGATCCTCTCTCCCGGTACTCTGTAGAGATGTTCACTGTATATGCCCATGGTTAAAATCCCCCATAATAATATAGTCCCGTTTACTCATTTATTTGATAGCGTTATGTACATTTTCATTCTCTTCTATGCTTATGTTTGGACTTCGATAAACTAACCCAAAATTTAATGTTGAGTTTCCTGTAACTATGTTACACCAGACAGCTTCTTCACATTCTTCTTCTTTTTCTAATTTTAGTTCATAAGCCTGCATGGATTCTTTAATATATAAAATAATTCCGCCTCTTCTTTTTCCTAATCTCTATTTCCTAAACATTACATATCCTGTCATTCCTAATTCGGCATCTGATCTATCGGGGGTGGCCCAGTATTCAGTTATACCTATTATGTGAAGGTCAATATATTCGACCATAATGTTTAGTTCATTTCTTATGTTTACTAAGCTCTTTGCATTTAAACAAATACATTTATAACCAAATTCCTTGGGGCTTTCCAGGCTATTCTTTGCTGATTTATTTTTGCTATCTTTATCTATGCCTCTAGTATTTGGCTTCTCTCTGTGTATTTCCCCTGAGAAACTAGTTTTAAAGGTTGCAACCTGATCCACTGTCCATATATCGAAGCAGGTTCTCGAAGAACACTGCTGCGCCCTTTCCGCTTAGATGGAGGCCATATCTGATATACATGTCTTCTTTCCCAACAAAGTATCGCCACAAATCTACAAACCCAACTCCTTCTTCTTCACACATCTGCTCTACTAGTGCCTTAATTGCCATCCTCTTGCAATTTATATATGTTGTTCAGCTTTTGTCTTCTTCAGTGTCTCTACCAACTCTCTGTATCTCTATTCGTCCCTACATGTATCTCATTACTATCCTGGTTGTTTCATCCCTGTCTGCATTGTTCGTCCCTACATGTACTAATATAGACCCTCCTTGGCCATGCCCCAATACGTTCTCTACCCGTTCAGTCACGTGCTCTATCCTGGCACCCGGAAGACAAACAACAACGTCTTCTCCTTTGCTTAAAGGTTGTCTGTCTTTCGCTAAATGGAGTATAATCCCAAAAATCACTACAATGTTAACTGTTTGAAACCCAACAGTTCAAATCAGTACGAATAATTTGTACTATCCCTGGTAGCTCAGTCGCTAGGCGTGGTGACACACAATTATGATATCGATATCTTGATGCGAATACATTTATTTATTGGTAATAAATAAACGTAACTGGTGCTTATGTGTTATTTGGTTTAGATGGAATTAATAAAACCAAAGAGTGGTTATTTGATGTTGGTCTATCCGAAAATCAAGAGACATATTTGCATAGACGAGTCATACCGAAAACATAACAAGACTATAGCTGAACTCTCGCGTAATAGCAAGAAAATGGCGACGACATCGGCTAATTCCTCGGTTTTGAAAAAAGAAGTTATGTTACCTGTTTTATCTGTAATGAGGGAATCGGCTTACACAAGAAGGCGTATCGTGGAACGATTATGGGTTTGTGGAAAAAAACAAAAGAAACGGGCAGCCTAATATTTAATACGGCATATCCAGATCGGCGGTTCAGAATCAGAAAAGAACCCCACTAGTTGCAGAATTTGTGATACAACTTAAATATGCAGTCACGTGTAAGCCAATCATCAGTCAACCCGGACCCATGTTAATAGTTAATTTGTCTAAATTATAGGTACACGTGATGTACAATAGGAAATATGGAAGCTGGTAAGCAATACATATGAAGGCATTGACGTCATAGAGCCATGTCATTGGCATATGAACAGACATAGTTCGTCGAAGAATGTTTGATATTGAACCTGACTTAGAGCATCAATAAGTGCTGCTAGAAAACCCACGGTCGGACACTGGCACATATCACATCACCATTGCCGTTCTACACTTGATTCTTCTCAGCCAAGCCATCTGACAAGGAAGCAGTTTTTCA
>JAODUO010003634.1:0-5000 GCA_025642075.2 Ridgeia piscesae | reverse complement strand
TGCCACCGAGACCAGTTGTCGACTACACACATACAATAGGGTACAAAGTGTCCAGGCACTTGGCTGACGTGTTACAACCTCGTGTTGGAAAAACAGAACACCTTGCAGAAAATGCACAGGAATTGGTGAAATAAATGAAACAAATAACATTAGAAGAAGGAGAATCATTTGTGTAATACGACGTTGTGTCATTGTTCACGAAGACTCGTGTGATGTCATCAGGAAAATACTGGAGAATGAAAGATACTAAAGAATAACCTGAATGTAGAAACATCATGGAACTGCTGACATTTGTATTGTGGACAACATACTTCAGATTTGGAGGGGAATTTTACCATCGGGAATTTGGAGTAGCCATGGGCAGCCCAGTATCCATCATTGTTGTGAACATATAGTTGGAGGACTTGAAACAAAACATCGTCGCCATAGCACCAGAGGATTGCCAGTCGAGAAGATGGACGAGATAGGTGGATGACGTCATCTGTCTAGTTCACACAGGCACGGCATCTGTCTAGTTCACACAGGCAGTTAAATTGCGACTACACATGAATACAGTAGATCCGACGGGTAGCATCGTGTTCACGAGGGAAGATGAAATAACAACAAGTTCATCAGAAAGGAAGAAGGAAGCATGAAGTCCACCGTGTATAGGGAAATTACGCACACTGACCAGTACCTAAACTTTGCGTCTCAGCAACCCACACATCAGAAGCTAGGAGTTGTCAGACCGCTCATGAACAGGTGTGAGACGATAACTACAGAGGAGGGGAGGACAAAAACGAAGAAATGAAACACACGAGACAACGGAAAAGAGACGTAAAAGACCATCAGTAGGGAAACGAACAAACCCTTCAGGAGTCAAGTGGTTATTCCATATGTGGAGAGAGTCTCGGAAAGAGTACACCGAGTAATGAAGTAGTATGGGGTTGCGACAGCCAGACAGACCGAAAATCATTGACAAAGAGCCAAACAGAAGACCCTGACAATTAAAGGAAGCCATCTGGATCAGAAAGACAATGAACAGACGAAAGCTTCTACAGGTAAACTAAATTTAAGATCTTGAATTTGGATATGAAAAATGAAAACCATTAATACCTAGAATGGGTTTCACATATAATTACTTAATGTACCAGCTTCCATCAATGAGAAGTCTGAATATCAATATTAGTACTGATATTTGCACTATACACTATGTGTAACTTATGTGATTACATGTTTCAAATACTTTAGATTATTACTCAATACTCTTTTCTCATAAACTAGTGGGTCGACTATTGTAAGATTATCCAATATATATATATATATATATATATATATATATATATATATATATATATATATATATACATACATTTCATCTCCTGTGAATAATTCGACTATATTTTAATTATGTATGTGCTGGTACATAAATTATATATATTTCTCTCTTACGTCACCTTAATTGCAATTTCAGTGGCTATAAAGTAGCATATTATAATATATTTGAAAAATCCACGAAAACTTCAAATGTATTCATTCTTTGTTAAAAACAAGCGTTTATGCCTCACTGTCACACATCGGAATATCGCAGTGTTCCCATCTCTTCGAACGATCCATCGTGTAACACCACGGCCTTCTCTCAGCACACCCTCTGATGCCGATGTTTCGGCACGCGTTGCCTGTTCCGTATCCATGGCAGCTATGGCCGTGTGGCTGTGTAGCAACCAAGTCACTGACAGAACGCTCTTAAACATCACAAATTCATTGGATAATCATATGTTATAAGCAGGAGCGGCCGATACTTTCGTCCCATTTCAGATTAATTATGTCGCATGCAACCCACATGATTTAATATTCCCAAAGCAATAAACGAACATACACATAGCAACCATATCCTGTAACCAGCTTTAAAAAATGTGTAATTCCTAAAATCATTAAAATATAAAGGGTATGAAACTTAACAATTCAAATCAGGATGAATAATTTATACTATACCCGGTAGCTCAGTGGCTGGGCGTGTTATCCTGCTCTATAACACACAACTGCGATATTGATATTCTTGTTGTGAATACATTATTGCTTTAAAAAGTTGTAATAACGGGTGTGTATTTATTATTTCCTTTAAGTGGAATTAATAAATAATAAATAACATTATTTGATGTTTGTATAACCGAAAATCTAGAGACATGTTTCAGTAGTAGAGACAGCCAGAAAACACAACTACAATGTACTGTTTTGAGGCTGACAAGTTTGACACGTTAATTTGCAATTTTGAGCTTGCTAACAGTTAGCACCTTACATAATACTGGCAGCATTTAGGTATATCTTACGTTTCACCTAAATGTCTCAAATTGGACCAATACAATTGTTTCTCTTGTATAACTGTTTTGTGTAGTTTCCGCCATTTGGTTTTGTTTGAACATTGGAATACATGAGGTCACAATTCCTCTCCGCCAGTGTAGTTGAATGGTCCAATACCGTGGCCTCGTTTTGATGTTTCCCTCATTTTTGGCTTACCTTATCGGAGTTCCAAGGTTGGCATTTTCTGCCCGATTTAGTGACTTTTAACACACCTCTGTATCCAGAGCCATGGCGAGTGGTGAGACATTCCAGTTCTGAAGCAATGCCACAATACATGTATGCACCCCTTTGTACGGACGTGTGTATTTGTGCTTGTGTATGCGTGTGCGTGTGACATAGTGAGTGCATGTGTGCACGCGTGTATGTGCATACATATCTGTGTGGGAGAGGTATGTATGCAGATATTGCAGTAGCCCAGGTATTGCAATACCTCAGGGAGTTTGACGCCCCTGCCATGCTGAGTTGTAAACCACTGCATTGTGGTACAGATTCTTGACATAACCAAAGGCTAAGGGAGCAAACACTAACCAGAAAACCATGCCACTTTGGCCGCATCAATGGCGGTTGATGTATCGAACTCCCAACAGCTCTCGACCAGCCACTGCAGGATTAAATAGTTTGCGCCTGTCTTGACATGTTCTTGCCGGTGTGAGACCTCTATTTGCTCCCCGAGAGAGAGCCGCTGGTAACTTGCAAAAGCAGCGGCACTTCAACACGTTTTCATGAAATGTACAACTGTACGAAACATCATAACAAATCGGCCGTCTCCCGGATTACCAAGCACCGCGCAGCTTGACCTCATCTTCCGTCGACAGTGGAAATCAGGTAGGAAGAAGGAGAAGAAGACAACTACTAACAACTGCACAATGGAACGTCAGGAATCTCCTCGACCGAGAAATAGTAGCAATGGAACTTGCCAAATACAACATCGACATCGCCGCCCTATGTGAAACAAGTCTATCAGAGTCTGGTAGTCTCAACGACTTGGAATACTCATTCTTTTGGAGTGGCAAACCCGAAGCAGAAAGAAGGGAGGCCTAACTGGGCTTTGCTATCACAAAGGATATCGTCATAAAGCTGACAGAAATGCCACGGCCACTAAGTAACAGAGCAAGAATAACTTTGCTACAATTATCAGCGTGTACGCTCCAACAATGACAAACCCAAATGAAAACAAGGAGGCCTTCTACTGCCAGCTAGCAAGTGTGCTCAGCGGCACCCCTCGTTCAGATAAGCTACTGCTGATAGGAGACTTCAATGCGAGGACAGGAAGAGACAATTAGAAGTGTCCCTTGGACGTGGGCAAACATGGGATTGGGAAAGGCAACTCCAATGGCGAGTTTCTAATGGCTCTGTACTCTGAGTTCGAACTGACAGTGACGAACACCATGTTCAAGCAGAAGGAAGAACGCAAGACCACCTGGATGCATCCTCGTTCCAGACACGCAAGGTGTCGGGATAAGATGGACATCCACAGTACCCGAGCCATGCGTGGAGCTAACTGCTGGACCGATCGCCAGATGCTGAGGTCAAAAGTGGCTTTGAGAATACACCAAGAGCACAACAGGCAAGGGACAAGTAAACCGACCAAGTTCAACACTGCAAAACTAAGTACCACTAGCCATAGGGAGAGTGTTGAGCAGGAGATGGACAGTGCTTTCGCCCAACGAGAGGAGAAGGAAACCTCTTCAGCAGGTCGTATATAACACAGCCCAGACATATCCTGGCAAACCAGACGGAACACACTAGGACTGATTCGACAACGGCCAGGAGCTACAGAAGAGGCCATGCCCACCAGAGAGTGTTGCAAACCAGGAGCACTAGATCCTCCACGGCAGCATACAAAGATGCCTGCAGACAGCACTGAAATCAGACAAGTGGGAATGGAGCTGCATATCCCTGCTGACAGAAACAACAGGAAGGGCTTCTACAATGGACTTAATGAAGTGTGGGGACCCAAGAAGAAGGGACCTGTTCATCTGAAATCAACAGATGGAATGGAGACCTTCTCTGACAGCAAGAGACTTGTGGCAAGGTGGAGTGAATACTTCCAGAAGCTACACAACGTCCCTGGCGACATAGATCACGAAGCTCTGGACAACATCCCGCAGCGCATCACCAAGACAAGCCTCGATGAGATTCCAACCATGGATGAGATGGCTAGAGAAATCGCCGGCCTGAAGGATGACAAAGCACCTTGGTGATATGGAATTCCTGCAGAATTATGGAAGCACGGAGTAGAACATCTGTTCTGCAGACTGCACCAACTAATCACCAATGCCTGGGAGGTGTGTTCTGTACCACAAGCATGGAAGGATGCCAGCATTGTAGCCATCTACAAGAAAGGTGATCGGACACACAGTGGGAACTATAGAGGAAACTCTCTTCTTTCCAAAGCAGGCAAGATCTTCGCCAGGATCCTCCTCAACAGACTATCTACCCACATAACACCAGAGGTAGTTCCGGTGACCCAATCTGGCTTCAGAGGTAACCGGAGCACCTTGGATATGATACTTTATCTCCGACAGCTACAAGCAATGCTCGACATCAGCAATGCTCGACGAGGCTTTCCGAGACAAGGGAGATGGCGTCTATATATAGTCTGACATAGCTCTGACCTATTCAACGTCGCACACTTCAGAGCGAAGAACAAGACTACT
>JAODUO010003633.1:0-14707 GCA_025642075.2 Ridgeia piscesae | reverse complement strand
TGACATATTCATTTAGACTGGACGCGTCTGAGCCCAAACATCTTTGTAGTAAAGTCTAATTAGACAGGGCGCATCTGACACAAATATTAACCGACATTATTTAGTTATGCAGGGTGTCACCGTAACATAACCTGCCAAATATCAGCATAACATCGAATTGCAGTATTCGACAATAAAAGCTAACATACCTCATAGGGTGTGCATATATATTCTATAACATCAGACACATTCCATTATAGCGGACGCCTAAAGATCATTGTAACACAGTATTTTATTGTAGGTTCGTCTGCCTCCAAATGGCATCTAACACATACATTCACTGTAAAGAAATCTGATAAATACAATCTTAACAACTCATTTGACACAGGGCGCATCACAGCATGGACTAATATATTTCGATAATACATTACAACGGGTGTACCCGACGTCATTGTAAACGTTGGATCAACAAACATCAAGCCAACAATATTCGATAACAGTTGATGCACTGGGCACCATGGAAAGTTCACAAAACGTCGTGATCGTATGTTGACTGCTCTTTGTTAACGGGCTCTTCATCAGTAGTTGCGTGACCGACGTTGTGCGATCGACGTTGTGCGATCGACGTTGTGACCGACGTTGTGACCGACGTTGTGACTGACGTTGTGTGATCGACGTTGTGACTGACGTTGTGTGACCGACGTTGTGTGACCGACGTTGTGTGACCGACGTTGTGGACCGACGTTGTGCGACCGACGTTGTGCGACCGACGTTGTGTGACCGACGTTGTGCGACCGACGTTGTGGACCGACGTTGTGCGACCGACGTTGTGACCGACGTGTGACCGACGTTGTGCGACGACGTTGTGACCGACGTTGTGCGACCGACGTGGCGACCGACGTTGTGCGACGGGAAGTGGCGTGCCAAGGGCAAAGGTCAAGCCTGTAAACACATACACACCTGATTTTTTAATTATAATACAGTATTTCTTGACCACAAATACACTTGATATTACATGAACATTCTCTAGTATAAGAAACGTGGTGTGACTTGAAGCGTTCAAACAACACACACAGTTGGTCAGAACGGGGAATTAAACATTGTTCCTTTCACACAGAAAGAAACAAAACAGTTCAATTCGCGTCGGTTATATCGATGTAGTCGCCAAACAACAATATGTAACAGACGACGGTATCAGGATTCTGTCTGGTAAAGCCGCGACAAGGTTGCCATGGCGACGCCGCAGTCACTCACGCAAGACGTAATTAGTTTAGATATAATAAGTATAAATAAATATACGTCTCACGTGAGTTTAGGATGAATAAAGCTGTCTTTTGGGGTCTCTCTGTGGACGTTGGCGGGTTGGAGACAGTTGACAGGGTTTCATTTGTTGGTGGGTGTTTATTGTTTGTGACGTGGACGTAGGTAGGACACTTACCTAATCAACCCTGCTGGGGAACTTGACCTGGAGGTGACTCATCCATAACGGCTGTGCCTGCCTGTGACCCCCACGGCAACAGTCTCTCAGCCCACGACGACGATGACCCCAGACTGGAAGAGAAATAAGACTTTAACACGACACATCCAAAGACACGTGTGTTGACACATACAAGTGACACTAGTGGCTAACACACTTGTGTACATCTGTGTTAAATCACAAACACGTGTATGTATTAAAGACTTACCTTATCGTTACCTCCGGTCTCTGGGACAACAGTCATGTCACCGTCCCCACACACGCCTCTGTCAATGTGGTGATGCCGTCCACACACCTGTACCGACGAGACACGAGGTGGGGTAAATATGGGGGGTGACATTTGACGTGTTTGTCTTGTTGTTTACTCGCTGACTTATGACTCTGTCCTAATCGTAACATGTGCACTGTCACCTGTTGTGTCACGTGACATTGTCTGATTCAGGTAATTTCACTCACACTTTTAAACGAGCAACGTCAATAAAAATGCGTAAGTAAACAACTACTTATATAACAACATTTTAATGAAGTTTGTTTTTCTCACGCACCGAGTCTTACTTTTTATTACGTGTCTCACCTAGTGTCGTTTATAAATCACCGAAATAATGATGACATTAAAATGTCAATAAATTACCAAAGAGGATCAGTGACAATGAGCGAGGTTTGTGTTGTGATTGGAGAGTGATGTCAACAACCAATGTCTCCTTACGCGAGGTATGTCAAGTGGGGACATCCTCCAAGCAGCCCGTTGACGATCTCACTCAGTCGTCTGTCCGTCACGTGACAGTGGCTAATGCTGTAAGAGAAATGACGTCGTGATTATTTACACCAATAACACGAATGACATTTCGTCTGACAAAGTCATTTAATTATCTCAACTGTCGCAAGACGCGTCGTTTAAACTAAATCAGGACAATAACAACTTAACATGTGTCGTCAATACTAATAATTAATATACTGCCTAATTAATATTACTCACTGTAATTCACGCAGTCCTTTCATTGTCTCGAGGGCTGCCGCCAGAGCCCGTCCACCCTCGTCAGTCAAGGCACCGGGGTTGCGGCTCAAACTGTTCAATAAATTATAATCCAGGATTAAAACACTGCAGACAGATGATCCAGTTAATCAGTATCCACTTCGTTAAAGCTTGTAATAATTAAACGTGCCGATAAACTGCGCAGTTTGTATTCCGTAGAAATCGACGCTCAATGACTACGTTTGTTAAACGCAACTTACAACAGAAACATGTCCAAGTATTTATACTTTGTATCAACGTAAGCAAGAGTTCTGTGAATGGGGGGGCACGTTTTGCTACGGCACAGACCTATTTGTAAATTATAAGACTTCAGCATTCAAAATTATTTGAACTGTAAATAACGTATGTAATGGACAAGTAAGAGGATTAATGAGCATGTTCGCGTAATTGAATTTCACAGAATGTTGGGTTTGTCTCTACTTAAACAATGAAACATTGATTGGAAATATTGGCCAATAAATTGGCATACATTTTAAATGTGTTGCAATTTGTTATTTAATTTGTGTTATCTGTATTGTATATTACAAAAGCCGGAAAGGAGCAACAATATAATTTTGAATATTTAAAGCAGGAAAAGAATCTATAGTAATTTGCGACATTACATGGTAAAAATGAAAAGCGTAAGACTTTCACGAATATTAATAAATTTAGACTTCAATTAAGGACCAAGCATCATGCCATTTATTTATTTCATATTAAAATTTTTCCTTTCAAAACAAAAACAAGGAAACAACAACCAACCCCACCAATTTTCGGGGGGACACCCCAACACCCACACCACCACCCCCACACACAACAAAAAAACCAAACACCAAAACACAATACACCACAAACAAAAACCAACCCAAACCTTTAAAAATTGGAAATAAAATTAAATGTGTGTAATACTAATTTAAATCCCCTAAAATTTTAAAACTCCCTTTTAAAATTTCTTTTTGAAAAAATTTTGGGGCCCTACCCCTTTTTAAAAAAAAATTCGAAAATTTTAAAAAATTTTAAGGGGAATTAAACCCCAATTTAATTTGTTTTTAAAATGAAAAAATTTTGGGGGAAAATTTTTTCCCGGTTTAAAAACCAGACAATTTTGTTTGAAAAAAAATTAGATCAAATTTTCCCCTTTGAAAAAAAAACCAGCCTTTTGGGGTTTTTGTGAAAGCAAAAAAAGGACAAAAAATTACATAAGCATGGTTGGGGGAATCAATTAAAAAACCCGAATTTTCAAAATAGTTTTTGGTTAATCAAAATTGGATAGGCATGAAACTTTCGGGTAACGAAATTTTCGCCCCGTCCCTTGTTTTTCGTGTTATTTTTTGTGTGGGTTTGTTTGGTGCAAGGAACCTTTTAAACTTCCAGTCCAGTCTTGGTTTCCAAAATTTTCCCAAAGCGGGGGAAGATAAATTTGCTCGAGGGTTTCCAAAATTTTTGGTTCTTTGTTAAAATCGTCCCCGCTTAACGAAATCGTTAATTTAAAAAACCCATAAAGATATAGGTTTGTGCCGCCCCCAAATGAATTCACCTGAGGAGACGTTTACAATTGGGCCCCAACGACTTTTGGGAAGGCGCAATTGAAGAGGGCTTGGAACTTAATACACCAAAGGCAACAGCCTCAGATTCCCCCTTTTACCTAAAAGATGCAAAATTTTAAAAGAATAAACCAACCAGGTTAAGGACTTTTTTATAGAAACTTTACTTTTTTGGGGTTGTATTTTCAAGGTTTTTGGACAAAGGACCATTGCCATTTTTAAAAGGTAAAACCTTTTCAAATTTATTAAAAAAACCTCTTTTAACATATCTTTTAAAAAAACACCGCTGGACGCTGCAGGTTGGATTTTTTAAACCCCAAAATGATTTTTTAAACTTTGTAATTTACAGTTTAAATTTGGGCATATTTTAAAATTGAAGATTGACACATTTTGCTCAAATGTTAAGATTGAATGAACAATTTTTATTTTTATTTACTTACGTTTAAAAAAAATTGCAATTTTCCTTTGTCGCTTTTTAAAAAAAGGGTGACGGATCCACAAAAGTGTTTTTATCCAGTAAATTTTTTTTAAAAGGAAACCTACAGGTGCATTTTTTAAATTTGATGGCTACATCCTAAAATTTCATGAGGAAATGAGACGAGGGAAAGGAAGGGGCGTTTCCCAAACCGTACAGAGAAAAGGGCGCTTGCCTTTTACGGTAAAATTTTTCCCAAATATATTAGTTTAAATTTATAATTTGGCATTTTATTATGTTGCACTAATAATGAAAATTTAAAGGGAATTTCCATTCCCTTTTACAGAAAACTTTTTCATCGTCTGTTCCAATAAAAAAACAAATAAATTTCATCATGACAGCCTTCTTGTAGGTAAGCAAACAGTCAATTTAATTCAATTAATTTCCTTAATTAGTTTTATCCCCTTTAAAATTTTTCCTTTCCCAAATTGGATTGTTTCAAAACCTCGGATATGTTTGGGCCGGGGGTTCGATATTGCGTTGAAATGTAAAGGGGGGTGAAGGCCCGGTAAAAAAATTTTGTCTTTTTTTAAACGTTAAAGGGTTCCCCTGATTTACCTGAATTGACAATGGGACCTTTTCATTAACATTGGGTTAAATATAAAATTCTCATTAAAAAATAATTTAAAGAAAACTGAAAAAGTTTAAAACCCCTATTTTAATTAAAAAAGTTATGGTTTCCTTTTCAAAAAGAACCCTTTACATGACATTGTTGGTTTTAAAAAATTTTTTTTAAAAATTGGCATTTATTCCCATTTTTCCATTGGGATATTCTTTGAAGATTAAATTTTTATTTGTATCAAAATGTAATAGTTTGTAACATATTTTTTAGTTGGGCTTAAAAGACATGCCCCCTTTGGATTTATACCAATTTATTTGTTTTAAAATAACCAATTTCTTTTAAATTCTTTTTAGGAATTTTAAATTTAAGAAAATTAAAATTTTAACATTTCGATTAAAATTTTTAAAAATCCCATAATTGTTTTATACATGTTTTTTTGGGGGTTTATTGGCCAATGCATTTTTTTAGTAAAAATTCGTCCCCCTATTTGAAAATACATTTACCCAAATTTGGTTTAATATAATTGGTTTAAAAAACCGAGACAAATTAAAATATTTAAAAAAAAAAATTTATTAATTCATACTTATTAAAAAATTTAAAATAAGAACTTTCAAGGAATTCAGGGTACCGAAATCTTTCAAAGTATTCTAGCCACGAGTATTGGGGTTTAATTAATTTAAAAGTTTTAACTTTAAAATTTAAACCTTTTCCTAATGGGTATAAACAAAGGGTTGGTTTCTTTAAATTAGGGCAAGATGAGGTTATCCGGAGCTTGCGACTTTTTGACAAAAAACGAACAACAATTCCCCAAAAGGATGGTTTTCTAAGAAATTTAAAAGGGGGAAACCTTGACTTGTATTTTTTTGGGGAAAAAACCCTATAAATTTACCCATTAAAATTTATTTTTTTTTAAATTTAACTGGCTTGTTAAAAGCTTGCAATTTTAATGAAATTCCTTAGTTAGGAAATTAGTGTTAGATAAGGCAAATTTTTAGTAATAATATTTATAATTTTTCTTTTTTATAATAAGTCTTAATTTTAAAATAGAAATATTTGTATAATTTTATTCCTTAACCAAATTTAAAAATTTTCTTTAAATTTTAAATTATTTCTCCTTTCTTGAAAGTTTCAAAAAGGGTTTATATCCTAAAATTTAAATTTATCCTTAATTTATTTACAAAAATAATTTTGCAATTTTAAAATTGTGAAAAAATATTTGAAAAGCAATTCATAAAAAAAACATTAATTAAATCTTTATGGTTTTAACACTATTTAGAATTTTAAAATTTTCAAAAAAGGTTTTTAAATATAATTTTATTTTTAAATAATTCAAATAAGTTCTTCGGGAATCCTTGGAAAACCCTTTTTCTAGTTGTTATTAAGCGCTAGGAAACAGGTTTTTCACCGGGTAAAACCCTGTCAACACGGTGGTCCACCCGCCGAATGTTCACCCCAAACTTTCCGTATCCTTGGGATGTTAATGTTGCCCCCAACGAGGTACCCCCAAGACTCTTGAACCAAGGGCGGGCGGACAACTTTCCTAAAAAGGGAGAAAAGGAATGGGTGGAAACAAAATTAAGAAATTAAATTGAATGAAATTGACTGTTGTTTCCCCCAAAGGAACGCTTTTCAAAAAAGGAAAGGGGCGGCCTAATGAATGCCTATTTGGGTCCAAAAAATTTAATAAAATGACATTTCGTAAAATATTTATTTGTAATGTTCATTGTACCCACAGACAATAACAAACCCCTTATTTAAAAAAATGAATACAATAGTTTTTTGAAAACCCAAATATGCAACCCGTTTTTCCAGGGAACGCTCGGGGTTTTCCCGGTTTTGTTACCCGGGATCTTCCCAGGACCTTAGTTTTAAAGTTTGCAACAACACCATGATAATGTTCCCCCAACAAAAATGCAATGAAAATTTGCAGAATATACATTTGTGCCCCCTATTTTTTAAAATTTAAAGTTGGCCCAAATTGATATATTTGCTAAAATTTTTTTTAAAGAAATTAATTTTTACAAAATTTTAATAAAATTTTTTATGGAAAAACTAAATGTCCAAACATTTAAGTAATAATTAAATTTCCCATGAACTTTAAAATTTACATTAAAGGTATAAAAAATTTTATTTTTTGATTAAAAAATTTCCCCTTTAATTCACGGCGTTTTTTAAAAAACTGACGGGTTTCCATTAAAATGAGTTATTTTAATTTAAAATAAAAATAGGGATTTCCCCTTTAATAAAGTTTTTATGCACGATTTAGGCCTTTTCCCAATAACATTTTAATAAACAATTTAAAATTAATAAAAAACTGACCTTAACTGTTTACAGTCCCCTTTCAAAATTGGTTGCTTTTTGTGAAATAATTGTTATTGAAACCCTTGTTTGGTTTGTGTAATATAATTAATCCCAAGTAGCCGTTTCCTAAATTTATAATTAAATTTAAAAATTTTTTATCGTGGTATGAAAAAGGCCAAAAAACACATTTGTGTGGCATGGGTAATATCACTGAACTTAATTTTTTATTTTTTTGTATTTTTTCCCGTGGGAATCTTAAGTGAAAGTGACAATTTTAATTTGAAAGGGGGAAAATTTATGCTTCTTATTTGGTGGAAGAAGTTCTAAAAGGGAGAACATGGGTATAGTTAAAAGTTGCTTTGAAAAACAAATACCAACTACAATGAAATTTCCAAAAAACAAAAAAATTTGGGAAATTTTGGGGCATAATTTTGTTAAAGAAATTTCATACCAATATCTACAAGTTTTGTACCAACGTCCCCAACAATTGGGGAAAAAATTTTCGAAGGATGGCTGCCCTAAAGTAGTTTTGTAATTTAAATTTTTATTGGGCCCCAATGAAAGTGGGTGAAAATTAGGGGATTTAAAATTGGGTGCTAGTTTAGTGGGTGAACAAATTGTTTAAACCTCTTGCTAACGGTCACCTAGTAGACAAAGGAGGGGTTTTAATGTGAAAAATTAAAACTTGGAATTCTGTTTATTCTTTAAAAGAAATTTAGGATTTCTACGGTAACAAACTTGATTTACCAATTATTTTAAACCCAATTTGAAATATAATTAATGGATTCTGTTTCAACCTGGTATTTTGAACATTGGCCCCCGGTGCCTTATGCGGGGGGCCTTGCACCCCTGGCTAAAGAGACTAATTATAGAAAAAATTTGGGCAATTTTTTTTAAGTAAAACATTTAATTGTTATTTTTTTTTAAAACCCTTTGGAAGTTAGAATTTAAAATAATTTTAACAAAGCTTGGGTTGGGTAAAAATACAGTTTTTTCTCTTACAGTTCCATTTCATACAGACGACTTAATCGTCCCCTTTGGAGGTTCCCATTGACCCTTAGAAATTTTTGAAAATTTCAACACAAAAAACCTGCATTTACTCCCCTTTTTTGGGAATTAGACTTTTAATAATATATTTCGTTTTAATAAAACAGGTGAGACACAAAAAAAAAATGGGGTAAAAAACAAACTTCATTAAATTGTTATAAGTTTTTTTACTGCCATTTTATTATTGTGTTTAAAGTGGATAATTACTAATGACTTCAAAAAGGTGACAGTCAAAAATTTGGACAGGAAGTGGGAAACAAAACAAAACGTAAATGACCCCTTTTCCCCACCTCTGTCCGTCGGTACATTTGGGCGGACAATTGAGGGGGGGTGTGAGGGAGGTTGACTTTCCCGGACCGAGGTAATGTTTTTTTTTCCACGTTGTGAAACGGGGCCCATGTGTCCACTTTTGTCTTTTGTAACCCGGTGTGTTTAAATTTTTCCTTTCCCAGCTGGGTATCGTCGTCGGGGCAAGACGTTGCCGGGGGGCCCCGGCAGGCCGCCGAGGTGGTCCAGGCAAGGTCGACCCAAAATTTTTTTAAAAATCATTTTTAAACAAAAACCCCCCAAAAATTTTTAAACTTTTAAAAGTACTCGAGTACGAGTACGAGTACGATTACTTTAGAATGTAATCATGATTACTTTAATGAATACCCTGTTTCTACCGTAAAGGCGACCTCCATGCCCATGGAATCAGGTGTCATTCTTTTTCTGTTGCTGTGCCAAAATCTAGTGTTACTGCTAACTGCTATCCACTATCCAGATGTTATTATTATTATTATTAATCAGATGTCTTTCTCATGTATTGAATGAACCATTTAATACTGGTCAAGATGTCCATATATCATGATACTACAAACTAAAGGTATCATAGTGATACTGTAACAAATAGCAGACAGATAGCACGTCACATTATAAGCATGTATCGCACAGACAGTTGGAACTTAAATGAATCCAACTTCTTCAATTTGCCCTGTTGAATTGGCATTGGCTCCAGTCCCAGGTACTGTGCATACAATGCCTGAGCCACTGGTGAAACAATGATCAGTACTGTCATATAATTATAAATTCATGGCTTCAGATAAAACTGCTTAGTGAAAGGATCTAGGAATAGCTAGCCGATGACTTGACTGTGCTGTGATGGCAGGCCAGCTATAGCATGCACACACATCAGGCATGCGTACACATACACATACACAAACACGCACGCACGTACACAAACACACACGCACGCGCGCGCGCACACACACACACACACAGTATTAGTTGTAATTGTGTACTCAGAGAAGGATTGGGGACAGATATTTAAATTTATGTTTTCTGAATCAAATACAAATATGATGCATTTAATAATTTCAAATGTCCCCTTTTAAATGTCAAATACACATTATCAAATACAAATTATACAATAACAACATTTCAAATCCTAGGGATCATATTAGCAATAATATCCAATTCAAATATGTCATATATCAGATGGGACAAACAGAATAGTTGGAGATTTAGACAGGTTTACAGTTTATACTTAAACATAATGGACAGGGATTTAGCAGCTAACTGCCCAGTCATTCACACCATACTGACAGAGCAAACAGTACAGGTGGGGCTGTGGCATGGCTTCTAAAATTAAAAGCAAGATGTTAGGGGAGGCTTATTTCCTGCAGTGCTTCCCAGGGACTGTCACAATATAACTTGTACTTTGTACTAAGCAGGAGGGTGAGGAGATGTGGCTTCTCTGGGAAGAGAAGGTATTAATTAGGGAAATCTGACTGAATATTTATTTAACTGAAATGCTCAACAGTAATAGAAAATGAATACCTCGATTATTATTACATTTATTAGATTACTTCTAATATTGCCTTTTGTATCTGTCTAATACATTTGCTTGCAACTGTTCATATGAAAAAAATACCACGAAAATGTATTAGTTCGGGAAGATTAAGCCATATTTAGAGTAAGAACAGTGTCAGTGATTTTAATGGCATGAATATAAATAGATATGGCATGAACATCCAATGGCAATGATGCTTGGTCCTTAATTGAAGTCTAAATTTATTAATATTCGTGAAAGTCTTACGCTTTTACATTTTTACCATGTAATGTCGCAAATTACTATAGATTCTTTTCCTTCTTTAAATATTCAAAATTATATTGTTGCTCCTTTCCGGCTGTTGCAATATACAATACAGATAACACAAATTAAATAACAAATTGGAACACATTTAAAATGTATGCCAATTTATTGGCCAATATTTCCAATCAATGTTTCATTGTTTAAAGGTGAACAAACCCAACATTTCTGTGAACAAGAGCAGCATTCATAAAACGAAAGAAATCAGCTTAATTAAATATTTACTTGTCGCATTACACTACGTTATTTACAGTAATTTTACACAGTATTAAAAAGGAATTTTGTAATAGCTGCAATTTGTCTTTATAACATTTACAAATAATATTGCGTTCTGTGCCGTAGCAAAACGTGCCCCCCCAGTTCACCAGAACTCTTACTTACGTTGATACAAAGTATAAATACTTGGACTGTTTCTGTTGTACGATTGCGTTTAACAAACGCAGTCAGTGAGCGTCGATTTCTACGGAACTAACACAAACTGCTGCAGTTTATCGGCACAGTTATAATTATTATACACGACATTTAACGAAGTGGATACTGATTAACTGGATCATCTGTCTGCAGTGTTTCAATCCTGGTTTATAATTTATTGAACAGTTTGAGCCGCAACCCCGGTGCCTTGACTGACGAGGGTGGACGGGCTCTGGCGGCAGCCCTCGAGACAATGAAAGGACTGCGTGAATTACAGTGAGTAATATTAATTAGGCAGTATATTAATTATTAGTATTGACGACACATGTTAAGTTGTTATTGTCCTGATTTAGTTTAAACGACGCGTCTTGCGACAGTTGAGAGAATTAAATGACTTTGTCAGACGAAATGTCATTCGTGTTATTGGTGTAAATAATCACGACGTCATTTCTCTTACAGCATTAGCCACTGTCACGTGACGGACAGACGACTGAGTGAGATCGTCAACGGGCTGCTTGGAGGATGTCCCCACTTGACATACCTCGCGTAAGGAGACATTGGTTGTTGACATCACTCTCCAATCACAACACAAACCTCGTTCATTGTCACTGATCCTCTTTGGTAATTTATTGATATTTTAATGTCATCATTATTTCGGTGATTTATAAACGACACTAT
Organism: Ridgeia piscesae; assembly: GCA_025642075.2. NCBI lineage: Eukaryota > Metazoa > Annelida > Polychaeta > Sabellida > Siboglinidae > Ridgeia > Ridgeia piscesae. The sequence goes on along the minus strand of JAODUO010003633.1, from coordinate 3,090 downwards.
GTGAGACACGTAATAAAAAGTAAGACTCGGTGCGTGAGAAAAACAAACTTCATTAAAATGTTGTTGTATAAGTAGTTGTTTACTTACGCATTTTTATTGACGTTGCTCGTTTAAAAGTGTGAGTGAAATTACCTGAATCAGACAATGTCACGTGACGTAACAGGTGACAGTGCACATGTTACGATTAGGACAGAGTCATATGTCAGCGAGTAAACAACAAGACAAACACGTCAAATGTCACCCCCCATATTTACCCCACCTCGTGTCTCGTCGGTACAGGTGTGTGGACGGCATCACCACATTGACAGAGGCGTGTGTGGGGACGGTGACATGACTGTTGTCCCAGAGACCGGAGGTAACGATAAGGTAAGTCTTTAATATATACACGTGTTTGTGATTTACCACAGATGTACACAAGTGTGTTAGCCACTAGTGTCACTTGAATGTGTCAACACACGTGTCTTTGGATGTGTCGTGTTAAAGTCTTATTTCTCTTCCAGTCTGGGGTCATCGTCGTCGTGGGCTGAGAGACTGTTGCCGTGGGAGTCACAGGCAGGCACAGCCGTTATGGATGAGTCACCTCCAGGTCAAGTTCCCCAGCAGGGTTGATTAGGTAAGTATCCTACCTACGTCCACGTCACAAAAAATAAACACCCACCAACAAATGAAACCCTGTCAACTGTCGCCAACCCGCCAACGTCCACAGAGAGACCCCAAAAGACAGCTTTATTCATCCTAAACTCACGTGAGACGTATATTTATTTATACTTATTATATCTAAACTAATTACGTCTTGCGTGAGTGACTACGGCGTCGCCATGGCAACCTTGTCGCGGCTTTACCAGACAGAATCCTGATACCGTCGTCTGTTACATATTGTTGTTTGGCGACTACATCGATATAACCGACGCGAATTGAACTGTTTTGTTTCTTTCTGTGTGAAAGGAACAATGTTTAATTCTCCGTTCTGACCAACTGTGTGTGTTGTTTGAACGCTTCAAGTCACACCACGTTTCTTATACTAGAGAATGTTCATGTAATATCAAGTGTATTTGTGGTCAAGAAATACTGTATTATAATAAAAAAATCAGGTGTGTATGTGTTTACAGGCTTGACCTTTGCCCTTGGCACGCCACTTCCCGTCGCACAACGTCGGTCGCACAACGTCGGTCGCACAACGTCGGTCGCACAACGTCGGTCGCACAACGTCGGTCGCACAACGTCGGTCGCACAACGTCGGTCGCACAACGTCGGTCGCACAACGTCGATCGCACAACGTCGGTCGCACAACGTCGGTCGCACAACGTCGGTCACACAACGTCGGTCACACAACGTCGGTCACACAACGTCAGTCACAACGTCGATCACACAACGTCAGTCACAACGTCAGTCACAACGTCGATCGCACAACGTCGATCACACAACGTCGGTCACGCAACTACTGATGAAGAGCCCGTTAACAAAGTGTTTCATTAAAATTGGTTAATTTTCCCGCAATCTTTTGTGGATTTTTTCATATGAACAGTTGCAAGCAAATGTATTAGACAGATACAAAAGGCAATATTAAATAATCTAATAAATGTAATAATAATCGAGTATTTTTTCTATTACTGTTGAGCTTTAGTAAATAATATCGTCAATTTCCCAAATTTAAATACTTCTCTCCCAGGGGAAGACATCTCCTCACTCCTTCTTAGTACAAGATGCAATTTAAGGTCCTGGAGCACTGCAGGAAATACTCCAACTGTTAATTTTAAACATGCCCCGTGTACTTTGCTCCAGTGGGTTGAATGAGGTCAGTTAGCTCTAATCCCTGTCCATTATTTTAAGTATAAACTGTAAACCTGTCTAAATCCCCAACTATTTGTTTCCCATCTGATTATGACATATTTGAATTGGATATTATGCAATATGATCCCTAGGATTTGAAATGTTGTTATTGTATAATTTGTATTTGATCATGTATATTTGACATTTAAAAGGGCATTTAATCTAATAATAAATGCTTGATTGGTCATTTAATTTTATCAATTATTTTGTTAATATTATGTTTGTATTCTGATATATATGAAATAAATGTTTTATTAATTATTTAATATTTATTTTACCAATGAGTCATACTTTTCAATCTATGTGGTTTTATTACTATCAAGTTTTTTGTCAGTACAATTATGAATAGGTTTGAATATTACATTGGGTGCATGTGTTGTGTGTCGTGTTGGTGATGTGTTAGAACGTTGTGTTGTAGAATGCGTCATTGTTGTGCAAATGTGTGTGTATATGAGGTATGATTGAAAGAAACAGGTGAAGCGAAATTTTTTAACTATGTCGTTGGTGCATGATAGCTGGCCTGCCATCACACACAGAGTCTCGGCTAGCTATTCCTAACTTTCACTAAGCAGTTTTCTGAAGCCATGAATTTAAAATTTAAATGACAGTAGATCATTGTTTCACCAGTAGTCAGGCTTGTATGCACAGTACCTGGGAGGAGCCAATGTCAATTCAACTGGGCAAATTGAAGAAGTTGGTTCATTTAAGTTCCAATGTCGTGCGATACATGCTTATAATGTCGTGCTAATGTCTGCTATTTGTTACAGTATCATATGATACTTTAGTTTGTATATCAGATATATGGTCTTACTTTAGTATCAATCCAATTAAATGGTTCATTCAATACATGAGAAAGACATGATTAATAATAATAATAAAAAATCTGGATAGTGGAATTAGCAGTAACACAAATTTGCACAGCAACAGAAAAAGAATGACACCTGATTCCATGGGCAGGGAAAGGTCGCCTTTACGGTAGAAACGATATTCATTAAAGTAATCATGATTACATTCTAAATATGTAATCGTACTCAGTACAGTCTAACTGACATTCTAAAGTAATCGTACTCGTACTCGCGTACATTTGTTTTAAACAGTACTCGTACTCATGCATGTTCAGAGTAATGTAGGTACTCGAGACATATTATTGTACTCACTCCATCCATTTGTTTACAAAAACTTGGCTAATTATAACATAATTCTATAGTTAAGGGTCCATCTTAACAAATAGTTCAGAGTTATTTAATACAAAACTGAGTA
>JAODUO010003632.1:0-11830 GCA_025642075.2 Ridgeia piscesae | reverse complement strand
GCATAGATCATTGGCGTTCAAATTCATATGATAGTATGTTTTTAAAAGGTCAATATTTTATGACAAATCTAACTGGTAAAATGACGGAATAAAGTGTAGCGTCAGTATTTGTATATCTTGGTAAAATCATTATTAGGCCATGTACTGAAGTAGGACTACACTGTCAAGTATAAGTATAACAGATGTGGCCGTATTGTTTGTTTGCATTGTTTGTGTGCATAGTTTACTACAGAAATGTTCCAGTGTTAGTTTGTCGCCATTCTATCTTTTCAGATTCAGACCTGTTTACATTATAATTTCAGTGTTTACCATTTGTAAAAATTACAACATTATAAATAAAGCCCATTTATATTAACATTGAATGTCCCAGTATTATTGCTAATCACTTCTTACATTAACATGTTAATAATAGGTTACAAGATTTTTTCAGGGCATCAATTACAGATCATATGATTGTTTTTCACTTCATGATGTATTTGATTACAGTCAGTTGTAATCACAGTGATTGATGTCAGTGCTTAGTTGTGATGTCACATATTGACTAACAAGTGCTGAGTGTTGATGTAATGTCTCCTGTCTGTTTGACAGTGCATCGTCACTGTTGATAAGTACGCCAGCGACATCTTTGAGTTGCTCGTCAATGAACTTGTGAGTATTGTGTAGTACAGCAATAGGTGGGAATTAATGACTTATGTAAATCAAGAACGCACACACACATAGGTGCAAACATGCACGCACAACATGAAGGCTATGTAAGCCATTCTTGGCAGGGCTTACTGTGGGATAAAAATGTTGCCAGTTACACATGTTTTGGTGGACATGTGCCAGTTAACTGATACACGTACATCCCAGTGGACATGTGTTTTATTTACTTGTAATAAACTATACACACATGACACCCACTTTCACGCCATAACTGACAATATCTATGATTTTTTAAAGACCTTTTTCGCTACTTATTTTTTATCTGTACTGATATATTTCTACCTGAAACAATGGTTGACAACGGGTCACTGCATAAAACTGTTATCTTGGTACATGAAACTTTGTTTATCAGTCTCAAGCCATGGAAATTACCCCCCATGCATTATTACAGGACCCAGAGACACGTTGCCATGCCCTTGGCTTCTGCAAGGCTGACACAAATGTCATCTCCAATGCGTCCACCCTCACCCGACTGGCCATGCCCAAGATGCCTGTCACTGCACCCGCCGTCCCCAAGGTCAAGACAACCAGCACGTGTGTCATGTGCGAGTTTGTCATCCGAGAGATTGACAGTTTGCTTGCTGACAATGCAACAGAGGTGAGACCAGAGAAATTAAAGTGTTTTAAGATGTTGAAGCAAAAGGAAACATCAGTCAAGGCTGCGTATCAAGGCCAACATCCCTCAATATACATTGGAAAATAACAATAGTTTAACAAATATATGAACCACGGCCCACCCAAAAAAAACCAAATTTTCAAAAGGCCCCCCCTTTTTTGAGTCAAGTTGACAATTCGATATTTTTATTGTTTTAATAGAGGAGGTTCATAGCTTTAAAATGACACAAAGATGAACACTGTATCTTACGCGTGGGTGAAGATGTTCCATTTGAAGTGCATACATTTGTGGAATATCATTTCTGGTAAATAAGCTAAATCTTTAAAATATAAACAATTTAACAACACAAATCATAACCAGCCACACTGCCTTGTACACCTGAGTTTTCCAAAGTCTATTAATTTATTTTATATGTCACACCCTCGGCCCTTGCCTTTGCGGGCTCGACATGGCCATGTTAAGCTGACCAGTACTGACCACAGTGCTTGTTCTGAGCAGACACAAATCATCCAGGCGCTGGACAAGGTGTGTGGTCTGATGCCGGACACGATCAAGGCCGAGTGCATCCAGTTTGTCGACGAGTACGGCAAGGCAATCATCGCGATGTTGGAGCAGCAACTCGACCCGAAGGAAGTGTGCACCGCCCTCGGTCTGTGCAGCAGCCTTGTCGTCTCCAACAAAATAATAATTATTAACCTTTACACATTTATGTGACGTCCTGCTAAAGTTATAACACATCCCCAGACATACAATTTTTATAGGATGCCCTGTGAAAGTTAATTTCTTGGATTATTTCCCATTTGGCTGCCAGGCTAACCCTACCCCACTGCAGTGAATAGGGTATTAAGGGTTCCAAATTTTTTTCCCAAAATCTTTTTTTTTGTGATTCACCTTATAATCTCATCTTTTGTGATTCACCTTATAATCTCATTTGTCAGTACCCAGTTTATTTTCCTCCAAACATAATTCAAACGCAATACAATGCACGCATTTATGGAATCAACAGATTGGAAAGCAATAGACAATAAGGGTCAAAATGGTCTCATTTATTAAAATGTCAACTTTTTTCAAACTTTGTTTCAGTTAGCTGTGACACTTGTTCCATCTGTTTTCTCACAGTCTGTAGCCAGACACTTGTCTTGTTATTGGCACCCCTTCCATATATCCTTGCTTATACGGACCATCGTTATTGTATGTTCAAAATGTGATAACTATGCCATCATTTTGATAAAACAGTAAAAACAATCATGCATAAAAATAATCATATGATTAGCTCATAATTTTAGGGGATTACAGTCAGTTGAAATGAACACAATTTCTGGGTTTTTCAAGTTTAAAAATAGTGGTGATGTTTTCTGCTTGGTAAAAAACTAACTTGTTTATTCCGGACGATCTCCATCGTGTTCATGTTTTATCGATACATGACCAACATTTTTTTTATCAATGCTTCTCCAACATCTTCATACTGCCCACTAGATGGCATCATAGTGCACAGTGTACATAGTGTTGCACGTAATCTCCAAAGTGTTGTTTTTGTTCCCGGGTGAGACTTTTGTGTGCACTCTAGAAGTGTAGTTGTGTTACGACTTGTAGCAGACAGAGTCGAGGACCGCCCGGAATGTCTCGTTTGCCAAGTTGTTGCTTTTTATCTTGATGTGATGCTTGGAAGAAACAGGTCCACTGAAGCGATTGAGAAAGCGCTGGAGACAGTTTGTGATGTCCTTCCTGAGTCATACGCCAAACAGGTAGGATCTCCTTTCTTTTTCCATTGGTGATATTAAGGGTTTCAGAAGAAAAAGATCAGTCTTTTTTATTTGAGCAAAACTCACCTGTGTGTTTAGCTCTTGAAAGCAGCATGACTTTACACTTGTATATAAATGTTAGCATATGACTTGTTTATGCCTCAGTTCATATTTTCTTATCAATCTTGTAATCGGGGCTATAGTCCGACTGAAACGGAATAAAATTGTTGTAAAAATTAAAATGTCAGAAATACTTGTTCTATATTTTGCAGTGTGTTCATGTCACTTATTTTGGCAAGTGAATTTTGCAAAGTGTGAAGATTTTTATTAACTGAGAGATCATAGGTCATTTTAATACATGCGTACCTCGCATGTTATATATTTTCTATGTACTTGTCTCATTTCTGTACTTCTAACAAATCTTGATGAATAGCCTTGGTTAATCCACAGTGAACTTTGTGTTTGCAGTGTGAAGTCTTTGTACAGAAATACACTGCCAGCATCATTATAATTATCGAGGAGTTCGCTCAGCCGCGGGTTATTTGTACTGTGAGTCACATGACGTGTTTACCCAAGTGTGGGACATTCATGTGACATGTACATGCCTGTATATGCATGACAGTCTTGACAGGCATGTGACATGTTCACATATGTATGCAAGTCATTCCCGTGATATGCCTATACTTATATATGAAGATATTCATATAACATGTTTACACAGTCTGTATATGACATTTATATGACATGTTTACAACTTTACACCATCTGTGTCTAAATTTTGGCCCCATAAAATTTGGTGTTTAAAAAAAGTTCCATGTTTTTAATTGGGTACACAAGCATGTGACATGTTTACTCCTATTTGTAATATGTGCATATGTCATGTACAGTGTATGTGCCTGTATGTAAGACATTCATTTGATTGACATGTATATACATGTATGTTGTTCATACTTATTACATATTTACACATGTATATAAAAGACATGTTTAGAATTGTATACTAGAAATACATGTTTACACTTGTATGCTAGAAAATTCTATGGCATGCTTATATACATACTATGCAGTACGTTCATATGAAATGTTTATGCAAGTATGCATAAATCATTTATATGACATGCTTACACATTCAGGGAGAACACTGTCATATAACATGTTTACGCCAGCATTCAAAATACAGTTGTATTACATGTTTACACCTATATTACACAGTTGTAAGCAACATCCATCTATCTGTGCCAACGATATGTAATATTTATAAGCAGAACCTGTAATCATTTGTACATAATATAATATTACAACATGTTTGTGTGTGTTCTTCGTAAAAATGATTGTTTAACATAGATTTGGAATATATTTGCATGTTTAATGCATAATACATATACTTGTTAATATGACATGTTTACGTGAGTATATTGATTATATTAATTCACTGTACATGTTTACACTTACGCCGAAGACAGTAAACATGTTTACATCTGTAATTATACAGGACACGTTCATTTTAAGACATGTTTACATATATGATTGTAAAGACATTAATTCTTGACATGCTTACACTGATGTACAGCATTCATTCATACGACATGTTTATATTCGGAAAAAAAAAGGCGGGGGCCCCCCGGGGGAAACCCCTCCTTGTCGACAGCTCAAACACAGACCAGGGTGTGTGGGACAGTGGAGTGGCATCATGTGTGTTTAAAGTTGCATTCAGAGTTACTACTTGTTCATTTTTATCTCATTTTTTTCAAGTTTAGCATCTGACAATAAGAGTAATAAATATATTTCATGCATGTGACTTTGTTTTATTTGTGCTGTTGCGTGTGGGGGTATTTCAGATGAATTATTGTGTCAAGAGGATGTGCAAAACAGTAATGCTATCCAGCAGAAAACATTACTCTGATAGCAGACTGGTCAATACAGAACAATATTTGTTGGTAGCCTGTTTGTAGTGGTGATGTTATTGTGCATGATTTTAGTAAGTATGGGTTGTAATAATGATGGTGGATTATTTACTTTATTTGCAATAAATATATTATTTATCATGACGCAAACAAATTATTGATATCTCGGCGAGACTGAAATTAAGATCGCTGATCTGTTCTAATTAAATACTCATTACGACATACATCGGATGTCTTCAGAAAATATGTTTATGTTGTCAGAAAAATCATGTCTATGTTGTTGATTGGCATAAGATTAAACTCGGCCAATATACATGTGTATAATAAAATTATAGTAATATACACAATTGAGTTGTTTCTGACAGCCGACAGACGTCTAGAGAAGGGGGAGTACTGCGGCGTGTGCGAGGTTGTCATCCAGTATCTCGACTCTCTGCTTGAAAACAACAGGACCGTCGCCAACATTGAGAAGTACCTTGAGATTGTCTGTAACTTCCTTCCCAAAGACTACAGGAAACAGGTGAGAAAAACTTTGTTGCATACTGAGAATTTATTAATTGACAGTTAATTGTAGGATTGAGTTGATAAAGAACTGCTGTATTTTATTGTGTACATAACAGTGTACTTTTTTTGGCAACACTAAAAATCGATGAGAGTAATCATTTTTGTTTGTCCGAAAACGTGCAGTCATTACAGTAACTAAGTAAGTTGTCTAATGTGCCAGTTGTTGTGAAGAATTGCTTCTGTTTGTTTTGCAGTGCGTAGATATGATTGACAAGTACGGTGCAGGCATCATCATCCTCATCGAAGAGGTGGCTGATCCCAAAGTCATCTGCACGGTGAGATTGTCTTTTCTCTAGTGGGATCTTTCTCTTTTTGATTGCCATCCCCATCTGGAACGAAGATGTCCCAATGTTATGTTTTACTTTGATGGTTTATTTTGGCATTATTTTGTTAAGAAAATATTAATGAATTTATATGCATTTCCATGTATTCAAAAATATTTATAAATATTTGACACTTTGGCCAACTCTGCGTGTGCCGATTTTTTTTTTTTTAAAAAAAAAAAAAAATTTTTTTTTTTTTTTTTTTTTTTTTTTTTTTTTTTTTTTTTTTTTTTTTTTTTTAAAAAAAAAAAAAAAAAAAAAAAAAAAAAAAAAAAAAAAAAAAAAAAAAATATATATATATATATATATATATATATATATATATATAAAAATATTTTTTTAAAAAAAAAAATTTTTTTTTTTTTTTAAAAAAAAAAAAAAAATTTTAAAAAAAATATTTATAAATATTTTTAAAAATTAAATTAAAATAAATTAAAAATATTTTTTAAAAAATAAAAAAAAAATTAAATTTTAAAAAAAATTTAAAAAATTTTTTTTTTAAAAAAAAAAAAAAAAATTTTAAAAAAAAATTTTTAAATTTTTTTAAAAAATTTTTTAAAAAATTTTTTTTTTAAAAAAAAATTTTTTTTTTTTTAAAAAAAAAATTTTAAAAAAAAAAAAATTTTTTTAAAATTTTTTTTTAAAAAATTTTTTTTAAAAAAAAAATTTTTTTTTTTTTCCCAAAAAAAAATTTTTTTTAAAAAAAAAAAAAATTTTTATTAAAAAATTTTTAAATTTTTTTAAAAATAAATTTAAAAAAAAATTTTTTAAATTTTTTTTTTGGGAAAAATTTAAAAAAAAATTTTTTTTTTTTTTAAAATTTTTTTTTAAAAAGGGGGAAATAAAAACAAAAAACCCTTTTTTTTTTTAAATTTTTTTAAAAAAAATTTAAAAAAATTTTTTTTTTTAAAAAATTTTTTTTAAATTATATTTTAAAAAAAATTTTTAAAAAAAAATAAATTTTTTTAAAAAAAAATATTTTTTTTAAAAAAGTTTTAAAAAAAAAAAACCAAAAAAAGGGTTTTTTAAATTTTTTTTAAAAAAATTTTTTTTTTAAAAAATAAAATTTTTTAAAAAAAAAAAAAAAATTTTTTTTAAAATTTTCCCCCCCCCAAAAAAAAAAAAACCCCCCCCAAAAAAAATTTTTTTTTAAAAAACCTTTTTTTTTTTTTGGTTTTTTTTTTAAAAAAATTTAAAAAAAATTTTTTTTAAAACCCCCAAAAAAACCCCCCCTTTTTTTTTTTTTATTTAAAATTTTTTTCCCTTCCAAATTTAAAAAAATTTTAAAAAAAAAAAATTTTTTTAAAAAATTTAAAAAATTTTAAAAAATTTTTTTTTCCCCAAAAAATTTTTTTTTTTTCCCCTTTTCCCCCCAAAACCCCCGGGGGCCCAAAGGAAAAAAAAAAAAAATGGAAAAAAAATTTATTTAAATTTTTTTAAAAAAACCAAAAAAATTTAAAAAAAAAAAGGGGGGTTTCCTTTAAATTGGGGTGGAAAAAAAAACCCCCCCGGAAAAAAACCCCTTTAAATAAAAAACCCCCCTTTAAAAAAGGGGTTTTTTTTTTTTAAAAACCCCCAAAAAAAAAAAATTTTTAAAAACCCACAAAAATTTTTTTTTTTTTAAAAAAAAAAAAAAAAAAAAATTTTTTTTTTTGGGGAAAAAAATTTTTTTTAAAAAAAAATTTTTTTTTAAAAAAAACCCAAAAAATTAATTAAAATTTTTTTAAAAAAAAAAAAATTTTTTTTTTTTTTTGGGGGGAAAAAAAAAAAAAATTTTTTTGGGGCCTTTTTTTCAAACAAAAGGGAAAATTTTATTTCAAACCCCCCCCTTTTTTTTTCCGGGGGGAAAAAAAACCCCTTTTTATATTTTAATTCAAAAAGAATATATTGTTTTCGCGACTGATGTATTTATAAGAGCCATAGAACTAAAAAAGGAAACATGTTTTCATTCTTCAAACATTTTTTTTTAATCTGTGAAATAGTAAAAATAAAAATCTGTATTAATTAAATAAAAATGTTTTAATCAAAAATTAAAGCAAGAATATTACAAATAGGAAAACATGTACATCTTGTGTAAAAACAACTGAAACACACATCAAGCATTGAAAAATGAAAATAATAGTTTATACAAGGGGGGGAAAATGAAGAAACTTGCAAACAGAGGGGAAATTTAAAAAGTTTAAAAGTAAACAGTGTTAAACATGAATGTACCAAATAATATGGATTCCCAATGACTTATACATATTTAAATGCAACCTGTCAAAAGTCATAAACACTGAATGTCCATGAATGTACAGGGTAAAATTTCTCAAGACAAATAAAGGGTACAATTTAAAAATGATGTGGCAGGATTTTGTCGCTTTCCCCCAAAACCAAAACATGTGGATTAAAAGGTTTATAAATTTTTAGAATAAAAATGAGACAAATCAAAAATTATCTGCAGGTCCATTATTTAAAAAGATAGATTTAGTTTAAAAATCTTAATTTGCAAAATTCATTCCAAAAAAAATGCTGAACAACTGAAAAAAAAAACAAAATTTTTTTTCTTTTAATTTTTTAAAAATTTTTTCCGTTTCATCGGGTATCCCCGATTACAAGATTGATAAGAAAATATGAACTGAGGCATAAACAAGTCATATGCTAACATTTATATACAAGTGTAAAGTCATGCTGCTTTCAAGAGCTAAACACACAGGTGAGTTTTGCTCAAATAAAAAAGACTGATCTTTTTCTTCTGAAACCCTTAATATCACCAATGGAAAAAGAAAGGAGATCCTACCTGTTTGGCGTATGACTCAGGAAGGACATCACAAACTGTCTCCAGCGCTTTCTCAATCGCTTCAGTGGACCTGTTTCTTCCAAGCATCACATCAAGATAAAAAGCAACAACTTGGCAAACGAGACATTCCGGGCGGTCCTCGACTCTGTCTGCTACAAGTCGTAACACAACTACACTTCTAGAGTGCACACAAAAGTCTCACCCGGGAACAAAAACAACACTTTGGAGATTACGTGCAACACTATGTACACTGTGCACTATGATGCCATCTAGTGGGCAGTATGAAGATGTTGGAGAAGCATTGATAAAAAAAATGTTGGTCATGTATCGATAAAACATGAACACGATGGAGATCGTCCGGAATAAACAAGTTAGTTTTTTACCAAGCAGAAAACATCACCACTATTTTTAAACTTGAAAAACCCAGAAATTGTGTTCATTTCAACTGACTGTAATCCCCTAAAATTATGAGCTAATCATATGATTATTTTTATGCATGATTGTTTTTACTGTTTTATCAAAATGATGGCATAGTTATCACATTTTGAACATACAATAACGATGGTCCGTATAAGCAAGGATATATGGAAGGGGTGCCAATAACAAGACAAGTGTCTGGCTACAGACTGTGAGAAAACAGATGGAACAAGTGTCACAGCTAACTGAAACAAAGTTTGAAAAAAGTTGACATTTTAATAAATGAGACCATTTTGACCCTTATTGTCTATTGCTTTCCAATCTGTTGATTCCATAAATGCGTGCATTGTATTGCGTTTGAATTATGTTTGGAGGAAAATAAACTGGGTACTGACAAATGAGATTATAAGGTGAATCACAAAAGATGAGATTATAAGGTGAATCACAAAAGATGAGATTATAAGGTGAATCACAAAAGATGAGATTATAAGGTGAATCACAACAGATTTGGAACATGACCTTAATACCCTATTCACTGCAGTGGGGTAGGGTTAGCCTGGCAGCCAAATGGGAAATAATCCAAGAAATTAACTTTCACAGGGCATCCTCCATACACCAATTGTATGCCCTGCTAGGGATGCTGTCTATGACACTGTTCAGCAGGACGTCACTTATAAATGTGTCACTATGATGTTAATAATTCATGTATGGTGTGAATCATTAGTACATAATGAAAATCATTAGTATATGTGTTAATATAAACGTTTTAACGGCCAAGAATTACAATGTTTTTAACGACATAGACGCTACTGCTGTCAGGTCAGTCATTGACCTACTTTTGTTGGAGACGACAAGGCTGCTGCACAGACCGAGGGCGGTGCACACTTCCTTCGGGTCGAGTTGCTGCTCCAACATCGCGATGATTGCCTTGCCGTACTCGTCGACAAACTGGATGCACTCGGCCTTGATCGTGTCCGGCATCAGACCACACACCTTGTCCAGCGCCTGGATGATTTGTGTCTGCTCAGAACAAGCACTGTGGTCAGTACTGGTCAGCTTAACATGGCCATGTCGAGCCCGCAAAGGCAAGGGCCGAGGGTGTGACATATAAAATAAATTAATAGACTTTGGAAAACTCAGGTGTACAAGGCAGTGTGGCTGGTTATGATTTGTGTTGTTAAATTGTTTATATTTTAAAGATTTAGCTTATTTACCAGAAATGATATTCCACAAATGTATGCACTTCAAATGGAACATCTTCACCCACGCGTAAGATACAGTGTTCATCTTTGTGTCATTTTAAAGCTATGAACCTCCTCTATTAAAACAATAAAAATATCGAATTGTCAACTTGACTCGAAAAGCCTTGTATTGGTGTTGTCATATATTTGTTAAACTATTGTTATTTTCCAATGTATATTGAGGGATGTTGGCCTTGATACGCAGCCATGTCATATATTTGTTAAACTATTGTTATTTTCCAATGTATATTGAGGGATGTTGGCCTTGATACGCAGCCTTGACTGATGTTTCCTTTTGCTTCAACATCTTAAAACACTTTAATTTCTCTGGTCTCACCTCTGTTGCATTGTCAGCAAGCAAACTGTCAATCTCTCGGATGACAAACTCGCACATGACACACGTGCTGGTTGTCTTGACCTTGGGGACGGCGGGTGCAGTGACAGGCATCTTGGGCATGGCCAGTCGGGTGAGGGTGGACGCATTGGAGATGACATTTGTGTCAGCCTTGCAGAAGCCAAGGGCATGGCAACGTGTCTCTGGGTCCTGTAATAATGCATGGGGGGTAATTTCCATGGCTTGAGACTGATAAACAAAGTTTCATGTACCAAGATAACAGTTTTATGCAGTGACCCGTTGTCAACCATTGTTTCAGGTAGAAATATATCAGTACAGATAAAAAATAAGTAGCGAAAAAGGTCTTTAAAAAATCATAGATATTGTCAGTTATGGCGTGAAAGTGGGTGTCATGTGTGTATAGTTTATTACAAGTAAATAAAACACATGTCCACTGGGATGTACGTGTATCAGTTAACTGGCACATGTCCACCAAAACATGTGTAACTGGCAACATTTTTATCCCACAGTAAGCCCTGCCAAGAATGGCTTACATAGCCTTCATGTTGTGCGTGCATGTTTGCACCTATGTGTGTGTGCGTTCTTGATTTACATAAGTCATTAATTCCCACCTATTGCTGTACTACACAATACTCACAAGTTCATTGACGAGCAACTCAAAGATGTCGCTGGCGTACTTATCAACAGTGACGATGCACTGTCAAACAGACAGGAGACATTACATCAACACTCAGCACTTGTTAGTCAATATGTGACATCACAACTAAGCACTGACATCAATCACTGTGATTACAACTGACTGTAATCAAATACATCATGAAGTGAAAAACAATCATATGATCTGTAATTGATGCCCTGAAAAAATCTTGTAACCTATTATTAACATGTTAATGTAAGAAGTGATTAGCAATAATACTGGGACATTCAATGTTAATATAAATGGGCTTTATTTATAATGTTGTAATTTTTACAAATGGTAAACACTGAAATTATAATGTAAACAGGTCTGAATCTGAAAAGATAGAATGGCGACAAACTAACACTGGAACATTTCTGTAGTAAACTATGCACACAAACAATGCAAACAAACAATACGGCCACATCTGTTATACTTATACTTGACAGTGTAGTCCTACTTCAGTACATGGCCTAATAATGATTTTACCAAGATATACAAATACTGA
>JAODUO010003631.1:0-11012 GCA_025642075.2 Ridgeia piscesae | reverse complement strand
TTTTGGGGGTAATCAAATTTGTTTAAAAGGAGGAGGACTAGGATGGTTAATTAGCAAAAAAACATTTTATGTTTCAACATTTTCTTTTTTCCAAAAACATAACGAATGGAACGTTACAGTGATTTTGGGCAAAAGGTTAATATATTTTCAAAAAAATGCTTTTAAATTTAATACTTAATAAAAAAATTGGATTTGAAGAAAGTTAAAACCACCTCCCATCAGATTTTTTCCCCAGGTGGCAATCTTGTTAATCGTTAAAAATCAAATTGTCACCCCTATAGTATCTTGCACATGCAGATTAAAAATTAATTGGCCCTTAATTGATTTAGACAGGGTTGCCATGTTCCTGCACTTTCTATAAGCAAAGATTTAATTTTAAATATCTAATTTAAAAACTCCCGGGACATTGGGAAAATGAAAATTTCCATTTTAAGAAACCCTTTTCCGTTCAGATCAGATTGAAATGGGTTTAAAACATGCCCAATATTGGGGAAAAAATTTTTCCCCCCTTTACAAAAAATTACCTAAGAATTAGGTATAACAAATTCATAAAAAATGAAGGTTCATGAAACCTTTTTCTTTTATTTATCCCTTAAAATTTTTAAACCCAAGGTGCTCATTTCCAATGTTTTCCATAATTGCTTGACGAACGATAAATTTTAAAAAGAAAATTTTCTAGATGAAAGGTGGTGGAAAATTTATAGCATTTTAAAATTTATATTAATTTTTATTGATTTTGTTTATTTGTTTTATTTAATAAAAACGGATAAAATTGCTTTAATAAAAACTAACAATAAGTCAAAATGCATTTTTCGTTTAAAAAAACCCATGCCAAAAAATTATAGCAAGTTGATAGGGGAGGTTTTGGGAATGCCCCCTTCGGGGGGGGATTTTCATCCTCAACTGGGGTTTAATTGGTGAGGGCACATGACCTTTTTCTTTTCAATTTTGTTACCCCCCTTAGAAAAAAAATTAAGTAGCACATTAGGGGAATGCATTTAAAAGGGGGGTTTCCTGTTGGGGTTAAGGTGGGGTAGGGTTTTTGGGCAGTTTCAACTGTTTGTTTTGAAGGTCTAAGGTTAGTTGTTATTTCCCAAAACTACTGGTAACCAATGTTTAAATTTTTTAAACAGGTTTTAAACCCAAAAATTTAATTTAACCCTTGCAAAACCCAAATTTAAAAAGGCAAAAAAAAAATGGGTCTTTCCAAAGGAAAGATTTTTAGATCTAATTTTTTAAAAGGAAAATGGACCACCTTCGTTAATTTGGCCACAAAACGCCCAGTCCTCCGCCAAACAAGAACAAATTTACGGCAATCCCCATTTTGCCCATTTTTTGAGCCATTTTATTTTGGGGGTTCAATCGTATGGCTTTTTTTAAAATTTTAAAATTAAAAAAATGTAAATAAATGATACTTTAAATTTTTTCCTTGATTAATGTTAAAATTTGGGGGTTTGAACTTTTCTACCCCATTGTAAGAAATTAAAAAAACCCCAGTTGACCAACTTTGTTTGCAAAACAATAAGTGGTTACTGGGGGTTAAAAAAAATTTTGGTTTTACATGGGTGGGGGAATGGTCAAAAAACCCCCCAAAAATAAACCCCTTTAAATTTCAGATAATACGTATCTTTTTAATAAAAAAATTTCATTCATATTAAAAGAGCATTACGGTTTGGTGGGAAACCGAAAAAAAATTTAAATTTGGGGCTCAAAAAAATGAAATTTTTAAAAATTTAACCTTTTAAAAAAATGTGTTTATTTGGCCGGGGTAAATGGAAAGGGGGGGAGGGTGGCTTAACGCCAGTGTCTCGGGGGAGGGGGTTAATAAAACCCGTTTAAAACTTAAAATTTTTTCCCCCCCCACGCCTTTTTTTTGGGAAAGCCTAAAATGGTGGTCCCTTTACTGGGTTATAAAATTTTTCCCCAAGGGGGGGAAAAATTTAACCGTTACTCAAAAATTTAAAAAAAACCTTGCGTTAGAATTTGGGTTTTTGGGGATAACATAAGACCTAAATTAAAAACAGATTGACGGGGCAAAACATTACCTAAACCATTTTTTCCAAAAACAGACCCCTTTTAAAGGCATTAAAAAAAATTTGTGCTACTTAATGTTTTCAAAGGGGAAACACTTTGAAAAAAAAATTTGGAGTCTTGTGCCCCCACCAATTTTTTTCAAAGTTGGGAGGTTTGAAAAATCTCTGGAGGTCATTTTCCAAAACCCCCCATACACTTGCTATAATTTTTGGCTGGCATTTGTTGTAAATTAATGAAATTTTCTTAAAAAAATGCTAATAGAATGGAATATCTTTTTTGGTTACCATTACTTTTTTAAAATAAACAAATTCTAATCAAAATAAAAAAATTAAATTTATAATTTTTCGGGGGCCTAAATTTTCCCCCCGAAACTAAATTTTGTTTTTTACAGATTGACCGGTTCTCAACTTTAGTAGTTGGAAAATTAAATTTGGTTTAAATTAGGGAAGGGTCAACTGAAAAAAGTCATTTAAGTAGTTTCCCCCTTCTTATATCTGCTGAATAATTTTTTACAGGTCTAAACACATTTTCCCTTGAACATGCCATAGAACCGGGCTTTAAAATGTGATAAATAGAAAACGGGCGGTCTGGTTTTAAATCATTTTCATGACCCCGGGAACTTTGCCTTTTTAAATTTCAGCTTTTAAAATTAAATTTGCTTTGAAACTGCCCCATAATCAAATGTGAGGTCAATTAAGGGCCCAGAAAATTTTGCTGTAGGCAAATTCAGGGGAGCAATTTTTTTTTTTAAACGAAACAAGATTGCCACCTGAATTAATTTAAAAGGGGGGAACAGAAAGCCTTTTTTATAGAGTCCAAAAAATACAAAAACCCCCCTTTTATATATTTTTTTTTTTAAAAATAAAAACCACTAGATAAAATCGTATTCGTTATTCGTTTATTTTTTGAAAAAAATTTTGAAAATTTTTTTAAACCTGTTCTTTTAATTAACTCCTTTTCCATTTTTTTTCCCTTGATTAAAAAATTTTTTCTGAAAATTTTTCAAAATTTAATATTTTCCCCAAAAAAATTCTGATCAAACAGTGCATATAAATTTTAACACATTGCTATACATTACAGCACACTTGCATTTTCTCTTCGGAGAAACATCACCACTGTTAGTGTATTACAGTAATGCACATGACTGCATCTATCTTGTAGTAGGCTCGGCCATCAAGTCTAAAATAAATATAATAGTATATAAATAATATATGTAAGTTGTTGCAACTTTGGTATACCAGTCATTTTTTTAATATGTAGATGTTGATCATATCTAATATTCTTAGCCTGAATTATTCTCTGATTAACACATGTACATTTTCATCACTGAATTTATTGGGCATGTTTTGCAACATGCCACATATATGTTATCAAGCCTAGGACTTTGTTGATGTGACTTGATAGTTTACTGCCGATCATGGTGTAAAATTATTCATTTTACACCATGATCAGCAGTAAACTATGAAGTCACATCAACAAAGTCCTAGGCTTGATAACATATATGTGGCATGTTGCAAAACATGCCCAATAAATTCAAATATGTTGAGGTTTGTCACATTATTTTGCACATGACATTTCCGCCATGTAGGAGGCAATATGTCAATGAGCAAGTTGAGTTTACTCTACTGAAAACAGAGGTATTGTCCACACATGGATAATAATCTGATTCTGCAAAGGTGTTTGTAATGCCCCCATGTCAGTCGATTTATTTATGAAGTAGTTACAAAAAAAATAACGACTAACCACTTCATTGAAAATAATATTAACTTTGTTGGCGCCAAAAATACGTAAGTGCAAACTACGATTAGAATCGTATTCCGGATAAAATCGGTTAAACAATGTATGAGAACAAAATAAGCAGGTGTTTAGCTGTTTACTTAATATATATACACATACGTGTCCCACAACAAATTGACTGAACCTTAGCAGAATTTTTAGCAGTGGAATCTAGCACAGGTCTTAGGTGCCATAATATAAAAATATCTTTGTTTGCAGCAAGACTCATCTGATTTTCAAGATACTGATTTATATGACGACGTGATTATATCACAATCAAGTGAAAACCGAAGAACTGATGAGGTGAGGATGTCTTCTAACCAATATGTGTATCAGGTCATCATTTTTAATCCTTTGTGCTGAAAGTCCAACAGACATCACCCTGCATCTGCCATGCGCCGTTAGCTCTCATATTTTAGAAACTGCAGGATCTATTTTGTATGAGTGGCTGCTTCCGTTCGTTAATTACTAATAACCAACACACTTGACATGGTTACCATCGTTAAATAAAACTTTCATCTATGGAGTGATCTATTGCAGGCACTAATTGCTAAAATGTCTCGCTTCACCAGACCTGTTTTATGTGACACTGTCATTAGTCCTTTGGGCCACAGTTCCAATGGACTTAGGCATCACTCTGTGTCTATGATGTGCCGTTAGCTACCATATCTCAGAAATTTTTTTTTTTATAATTTCTCATAGACATACCTTAAGGCGCTGCTACTATGCATGACTAATATTTATTTGATTGAATCATTTGTAAGACCCTCAAACTGGTAAAATAAAACGTTTTTAAAAACTTGGTTAACTTTTCTTGAATTTTGCGTATTTTTTAAATTGCTCCATTACAATCAGGCTTTGAACTTGCTTAACGTTTTAACAGTCTAAAACGTCCCCACATATGCACATTAGCATATACGTTCATATATCACATGTTCACCATAATTCATGCTTCAACAATTGAAACGCACGTTTTAATTTTAATACAATATGAGATTAACATGTTCAGATGTGACTCTGTGTGGTAGATTATTTTATTGTTTATTGTACGTTAATTGGTCACCTGTCACCTGTGTTCCCTGCAGCCACCGAAGGTTTCTCCTGCAAGGACTTCCACAAGCAGCTACTCAGGAAAACGAGTTGCTATCTACGTTGGCAATCTTACCTGGGTAAGAGGTGCACACGTTTTTATTCAGTGGTAGGGTATTTCTACTAACAGAATAATTTGTTACCTTGTAACATCAAGATAGTGTGGTGAAAGTGGAACGCACGGATGTACCAGTCTATCAGTCAATATTTAAGTCCAACTGCTGTTTACAGAGTTGGGCAGTTTTATTCACCTGATTGCCTGTGAATTTTTCAGAGTGATACAAAAGCCATGTGTGTACATGTATATGTGCACATGCATCATTGCATGTGCACATATGTGCATTGCAGGGAATGTAAAAGATCTGACATCAGGAAATGAACCATCCCAATGTTGAATCTCTGGAGCTTTTCTGAAATACAATGTATGTGGCATCAGCAATGGTATAAAAACCCTCATACTACCACCAGTGATGCTAAGAGCCTTGGTCATGGTCTGACACCAGTAAAGTAAGAATACATGTGAGAGTTAAAACAGAAAACATATGTGGCTTATCGTGTATTACCTTAATCATTATCAGAATTAGAGTAAACCCTCTGAACATGAAAACCACATGTACACTATCGTTGTCAATTTTAGTGGACCACAGACCAGGATCTAACAGACATCATCTCAGGCTTGGGTGTACACGACCTCCTGGAAATCAAATTCTATGAGAACAGAGTTAACGGACAGTCAAAAGGGTAAGTTCGAAATACACGACAACTACAAAGGTTTCGCAACTTCACAGCACTTGTACATGTTATACTACAGACGGACAGTGGCTACTTGTCTACATATAGTCTCCCAAGATGTAAAGTGTTTAAATAGTCCTGATGGCTGGACACTAGTATATAAGAATATTTTTTGCACCAGGTTTGCCACTGTGGTGCTTGGGTCAGACTCGAGCTCTCGCAAGGTGATGGACTACATGCCGAAGAAGGAGATTCATGGCCAAATCCCAGTCGTGACGCCCTGCAGTCGCCAGGCACTCAACCAGTTTGAGATGCAGGCACGCAAGGGTGACAACAGCATGCAGAATGGCGGAGGTCAGTGCAAGCGTTTCTAAACTCCATTTAAAAATCTGTTAGCAGTGTTGTAGGACAGTTTTGCGAGATGTTAATTAGCTGGTTCGCATAGTGTGTAGGCTGGTGTTCCAGTAAATTGCTGTTAACCAAGCCAGTTGTTAAATTTACAATCGTAATTAAGTTGTGTTTTTCATCACCCTTAATTAAGATCTGATCGTTTGCAATTTGTGCATGTTATGTTTCATGGCCGTCTGGCAGGTGTTGCTGCTGTAGAGTGTTTATGTCACTGACCTCTCTTGTATTCTGCATAAATACCGTGTTTTCACATAAGATGTGCAGGACACAGAGGCCATGTTATGTGGGCGTGTTTATTGCATGTGTCCAAAGTCTCACAGCTGCATGATAATCCAAATCTTATGCGTTTCAGGCCATTCCCATGAGTTTGCCACTGATGCAAATTACCGTACGTCTACATTTATTTATTTTTATTGCGTGTGCTTAGATTGATAACATACATGTATTACCAGCGGAATCACACAGAAATTGAAATTATTTTCCTCCAGGTTGTCCATATTGTATGCATGTGGTTCAGCATACTCTCGTGAGAAAGTTGCCGTCAGACAGGGCCGTGTAGCTTGGCTGTCGAGCACTAGGCTAACAGCCAAGAGGAGGGGTTAGGTTCTACCTACAGTCAATCTAAAATTTGGGAAGTCGTATTTTACACTACATTCTCCATTGCAAGATGACAAAAACCTTTGGCCACATTGAAAAGAAAAAACCTGTCGTGGACAGCACTGGCCCAGTTTACCAAAAGCCATAGAGGTACTATATCATCTGATGCCAAGAAACCAACTCTGTCAGTGGTGTGAATTTGTCTCAGTGGATACTGGTGCTGGTTAGGATGACACTTGTTATTAGAGCTGTCATCTGGCAAACTTAGAATACACAGGTTTGACTTTTTCTGAACAAGACAGATGCGAGATTATTGTGTGCTTCATGTCTGACACAGAAAGCATGTTATTAAAGTTGTCTGGCGACTGATGTCATAACTGCATAACATACTTGCATTCACCTAGCTGCCTTGTAGTTTTGTAGTTATCTTCATTGTGAATTCTACACTGGTTAGTTTTTACCTTAATCTGTTGTACTTGTTCCAACATGGAACCATAATCATGGGAACAAAATCTATTTCCGCTTTGGGGATGCATGTCTTGGGAATAAGTAACGATAACAGATGTTTATTTTCCCAAAGGTTTACAAAAAAAGGAGTATTCGTTGTTTTCTTTAAAATTGCCCGACAACCTTTTAATTAAATGCTTTTGGCAGCAGGCACCTTTCCAAATTTTTTGTTAAAAAGGCAAATTTATTTTAATTTCCAAGATGAAAAGGGGGTTTTTTTTCAAGTTACCAAACCCCACCAAACTGGAAAAATTTAAATGCAATTGGTTTCTTGGTAGAGTATGTCCTCAGGTTTGGGTAAAAGGGGGTGGGGGCCCGGGTTTTTTTTTCCCCAAAGGGCCAAAAGGGTCCCGCAATGGGGTGGAAATGGGTTTCCCGTTGGGCAGGAGGAATCCCCCCCTTTGGGTTGGGCCCCCCCCCCAGGGCCCCCCAACTTTCCCCGAGAGGCCCCCCATGCCAAAGGTGGGGGAAAATAAATTTTTTTCTGTTATTCCCTTAAAACAAAAATTGGTTTAAAGGAGTTTGGTTTTGATCCAATTGGGAAAATATTAACCGAAAAAGCAAAATTTGGTTTTTGGTGTGAGACCTTTAAAAAATTTTTTTTAACCCCCAAAAATGGGTCGTGCCCGCACCCCCTTTGTAAAAAATTTTTAAATACCGAGATAGGACATAAACAATTTGAGAACATCCAGGGGATGAAAAAAAATCCTTTAAAAGAAAAATTTAAATTTAAAAAAAGAGAAAAAAATTAAATTTTGTTTTTTTTTTTGGTTAAAAAATTTCTCCCCGTAAATTGGCCCGTTTTTTCGAAAGTTCCAAAATGGGAACCTTAAAAAGGGTTTATTTTAAAAATTGCACGAAATATTTGCATGGTTTAAAAGGGGCCTGAAACCCAAATTGGTTATCCTGGCCTAGGGCGTCCAGGGATTTCCCGAATTTTTTTCCTTTGCCCCAATTTGGGAGCTATTGACCCCAACATGGTTTGGTAAAAAAAAATAAGGGCCCTCAACAAAACCCCAATTTGGGGCTTTTAAAAGTGCCCCCGGGTTTTGGATAACAACCAAATCCCTTAACAAATTTGTAGGGTTTTCGGTATTTGAAATTACCCTTTTTCTGGGAACCCCTGTTCCCCCTGTTTGGGGGGGCCGGGGGGGGGGGCCCCCCAATGGGGGGATCCTTTTTGGGCCACTAAAAATTTTTAAAAAGGCTTTGGTTTTTGGGGGTTTTTAATTTTGTTTTTAAATAAAAAAAACCCTGTTTTCTTTTAATTAAAATTTTTTTATTTTCCCTTAAATCTTTAAAAAAATTTGAAGGTTTTTAACCTTTCTTTCCAAACTTTTATTTTAAAAATCCCAAAAGGGTGGGTTCAAATTTTAAATTTTTCACCCGAATCCAAATTGAAACAAAACATTGAAATTTAAACATCTTTTGTTACTTAAAAATTTCCCCGGAACATGAAAAAACCCCAAACCGGAAAAGATTTTTTTCCCATGATTAATTTGGGTTTCCCCTTTAAACAAGTTTCAAAAAAAATTAAGGTAAAAACCCCAAACCCCTGTAAAAATTCACCCAAGGAAGATTAACTAAAAACCTTTTTAAAAGGGGCTTGGGAATTTTCAAGAAATTGGGGGTTTTCAGGGAACACAGGGGCCCGGGGCCCAATTTAAATAAAAAATTTTCCCCGGGCCCCGAAAATGAACCAAATTAAAAATTCGTCTTTCTTGTTCAGAAAAAGGGGAAAAATGTGTATTCTAAGTTTGCCAAGTGGGGCAGCTTTAAAATTTAACAAGTTCAAAACCCAAAGGACCAATTTAAAAAACCAAAAAAGAAAATTAACCAAAAAATTTTTTTAAAGTTTGGGGGTTTCTTTTTCAAACAAAAAAAGATATAGTACCCCTTTTGGTTTTTGGTTTAAAAAAAAATGGGAAGGGGCTGGCCACGAAAAGGTTTTTTCCTTTTAATGTGGCCCCAAAAGGTTTTTGTCCCTCTTGGGAAGGAGAATTTTTTAGTGTAAAATCACTTTCCCAAAAAATTTTTTTTAAAGTGGTAAAACCTTAATTTTGGTTTTAGTAATTGCCGGAACAGCCAACCTACAAAAAAACCCTTTCTTTTAGGCAACCCTCAGAGAGGGGGATGCTTTTAACCCCAAAAAATTAAAAAAATGGGCCAACCTTTTGGAGGAAAATAATTTTCTTTTCCTTTTTGTGAAAAATTTCCCCTGGGAATAAATGTATTTAAAATCAAGACCGCAAAAAAAAATAAATAAATTTTAGAAAGTAAAAAGGTAATTTCATCAAGGGGGGAAACTATGGGAATTTTGAAACGCAAAAGATTTTGGTTTCATCAGTTTAAGATTTTTGGAAACATTCAATTTTTAAACACGCCCAAAATAACAAAGGGGTTTGTGTTTTTTTTTAAAACTTATTAAAACACGGGGGTTTTTGCAGAATCAAAAAATTTTAGGGGGACAATACCTCTGTTTTCAGTAGAGTAAACTCAACTTGCTCATTGACATATTGCCTCCTACATGGCGGAGATGTCATGTGCAAAATAATGTGACAAACCTCAACATATTTGAATTTATTGGGCATGTTTTGCAACATGCCACATATATGTTATCAAGCCTAGGACTTTGTTGATGTGACTTCATAGTTTACTGCTGATCATGGTGTAAAATGAATAATTTTACACCATGATCGGCAGTAAACTATCAAGTCACATCAACAAAGTCCTAGGCTTGATAACATAAAAATTTTCATTTAAAAATGAAAAAATTTTCATTTAAAAGACAGTTTAATCAAAAAACCCGGCTAAGAATATTAGATATGATCAACATCTACATATTAAAAAAATGACTGGTATACCAAAGTTGCAACAACTTACATATATTATTTATATACTATTATATTTATTTTAGACTTGATGGCCGAGCCTACTACAAGATAGATGCAGTCATGTGCATTACTGTAATACACTAACAGTGGTGATGTTTCTCCGAAGAGAAAATGCAAGTGTGCTGTAATGTATAGCAATGTGTTAAAATTTATATGCACTGTTTGATCAGAATGTTTGTTTCATGTTGCGGAGTGCAGTAATGTAAGCCACACCACAGAATGATTTTTTTGGCCTCGCATTGCCCTATTTTAGCCTAACTCCATCAAGAAAAAATGCAGTACTTTTACAGCATAAATAGGCCTATGCCTGATAAAAAAATTAAGTTATAACAGCAAGTTGTTGATGTAAGTATGTATGTGTATTTATGGGAATGTCACCCTTCAAAGAAGGGGTACGGTTCTTCATGCCTCAACTGGGGGATCTAATTGGTGTATTGTGTTTGCATCATGACTCGTATTTGTAGCGATTTTCAATAGTTGTTCACTTCCCCAACTAATATCGTAATTAAACAGATTAATGTATGCACATGTCATGGGAATGACACCTTTCAAAGAGGGGGTGCTGCGTGCCTCGGCTGCGGGATCTAACTGGTGACGGTGTATTGTGTTTCTGTTTGCAGTTTGCATTATCATGACTTGTATTTGTAACGAGTCTCAATGGTTAGTTGTTCATTTACCCAAATACTATCGTCAAAGGTAACACAACCTGCTGAGTTAAACCGTTTAATATAAGCACGTGTTATACCGAAACAAGTTAATTATAACCCAGTAAATGCTAAACCACATTCGACGAAACTGGTCGAAAACAAAAATGGCGTCTGTTGCCAAATGTGAAACGATTTCAATATACGCATAACTCAATTTATAATTAAAAGGACAAAATCCGCAGAGCGCACACATGTCGTTAATTTGGCTAACATTCAATATTAGCTGCACCATGCTACCTGGCCAAAGTCTTCAACACCAGCATACAAA